>JAVQJL010016150.1:0-24365 GCA_036024295.1 Nannoperca obscura
TCTTCGGTGCTGTTACGACCTCTCTCGCCATGCTTTTTGATTTAATCCAAATTATTTTTTTAGTGTGAATTGCCTAGTTCCCCCCCCCCCCCCCCCCCCAAATAAATGAATTGATGTGATTTATCCTACGACCTGTCTGACCTACTTGATTGTTTTTGATAAGGTTTACAGAAAAACTGTTTCTAATGGCTCTTACAGTATCTTACATGTTTGAACTTCAGTAACAAATTTTTGTGTCTACATGATGTAACCAGTCTCTGCTTAAAAACGTACACAGGAATGAATAACCGGACAGTTCGTACCAAATAAATACTACTTGTGTGACTTACTCTCCATGTTTGGACTCTCGCCTTTTTTTCATTCATTTTTTTTATTGGTTTACGTAAAAGGACGGCGCACGCTAACAAACATTGCTGAAAACCTACTTTCATGTGATCATTAGCTTATAGGCAATCCTTTTAGAAAAGCCTTGAGTTTTTAAAATTTTATTTGACTTGTTCTGAAGTTGAGGTTTGTTAGGGTCACCAGCAAAATGAAGGAAACATTCACTATATTGCAACTGAATATCAGAAACTATCCCAGTTAACGGAATTAGAGGCAATAATTCAGTATTATTGTTTCACACATTGAAGCATTTTGTCTGATGCAGGCCAGAGAAATATTATTTGATTATGATATACAGTATGTCATTTTGTTATGTTTTATGTATCTATCTATATATATATCTATATCTATATAGATATATGTATCAATGTTGGAAAAATATTCCTTAATTCTTTGACCATATGGCCCAGATATATTTAGAGGATGACAGGCGTGTTAGGTTTCACTTTCATCATTCTTTTCCTTTTCTTTTTTTAATTGAGGGAAACATGGGATTTACAGCTGATAAAATCAAACAGTATACAAACATTATGCTAACAAAAGCCTTTAAAATGAAGACATATGAAAGTACATTAAGAAAAAAAGATATGTTCCAGAGACAAAACAATAATTACATTTTTTTAAAAACAGGGCAGAGAAATGATTGAGCTGGTATATAAACGTATAACATAAAATACCAGCGTAATAAACCAAGTTGTCTTTCCCCTATTAATTCTCCAAATGTCGTAGTCATCACTGTAGCAGGGTAAAAAGTACAAAAAAAGTAGTCCCCTCTGATATTTGATAGAAAGTACTATAAGAATATAAATATATGTATCAAAGGAAAATTATAAAGTTCCATTATCGCCCGCCTCTGCAAGCTCCTATGAAAAGAGGTCTGTGGTTCTAATGCGTTTCTATTCCTCTTCTTATATGTGAACATATTTGGCTCCACCTGTGTCCATGAGGCTGCAGTACGTTCTTGTAGTCGCCGTTCGGACCTCCCACCGCGGGGCGGCGCACTACGCTGACCGCCTCACGTCTCTGTGTCGCAGTTTTTTTACGTAAAGGTTCAAAGACACAAACAAACGTCCACCGCACAAGAGTCGTCATTAACTGTGAACTAATTCGACTTTTTTACAATACAGAACTTCGTGGTATAAAAATGGGACGCGAGTCGAGGTATGGCAGAATTATCAGGTCAATTTGGCGTTTTTATCTTCGCTTGAATCGAGTGTGACTAACTCCTGTGGCTGCTAAATTTAAGCTGTTTTAATTCCGATGGCTAATTTTGATTAGCATGCTAGTTCCGACATGCCGACGTTAAATCCTGCACGTTAAACTGTTATAGCCCATTATAGCCATTGAGTATGAATGAAAACGTTTTATAAATGTA
Source organism: Nannoperca obscura (assembly GCA_036024295.1). NCBI lineage: Eukaryota > Metazoa > Chordata > Actinopteri > Centrarchiformes > Percichthyidae > Nannoperca > Nannoperca obscura. The sequence continues at coordinate 1,760 of JAVQJL010016150.1, forward strand.
GCGTTTGTTTTCCACCAGAAGTAAGCTAACTCAGCTAACATGATGATTGTGCTGTTTGGTCCTCAGACACTACAGGAAACGTTCCGCGTCTCGGGGACGCTCGGGCAGCCGATCTAAGAGTCGCTCCCCGGACAAACGCTCAAAGAAAGACGACCGCGACCGAGACCGAGGCAGGAGGGAGCGCTCACGGAGCCGCGACCGCCGCAGGTCCCGGTCCAGAGACAGAAAACGAGCCAGGTGGGTGAATGCGCGGAGGGGGATCTCTCGGTTCTCTTTTTGTTCCACTAATGAGATTTCAGATATCAACACACACGTGATTAATTAACCCACGTTACCTCGTTTGCCGAGGCCAAACCGTTTTTCCGAGTTGTTTAATACCACAAGGGCCTGAAAATACTGACAGAGGATGATTTCACTGCAGCACCATTATTCATCAATAGAATATGGTGTTTGTTGTGCCTGTGGTATAATGATGCCACGATCGCCTCCAGCAGTCATCATGAGGTGCACTTTTAGATGCTTGTGTTTGTTCCAGTTAACATTGTAAAGGCAAGTTGTGTTCACGATGAACAAATCAGTTCAACCCCAAAACAAATCACATTATAACAAGTGCAGTTTATTTCAGGAGGATCTGGTTTCAGTGGTCGTTTGAAATCACTTAAGATGATAAAATGGAACAAAAGTGAAATTGTTCGAAAACGTGAAAGAGACCAGTGTCATCTCCCGCTCTTCTTTTGTGTTTTCATGTCACATGTTTTTGCCTTCGCTGTCCAGGCGCTCCAGGAGCAGAGAAAGGAGGAGGTCCAGGAGCCGAGAGAGGAGGAGGTCGGGCAGCAGGACCCGAGCCCGGAGGTCCCGATCTGGTAGCCCTAGCAAGAGCAGGAGACCAGATGAAAAGTGAGACTTAAGACATAACTTGTAGCCCTGGCATCCAAAACCCTGGAAATGATTTGGTAAAATTTGTAAACCAATGGCATCTTTTTTTGGTGCAGCTTTCATATTTTGTCAGCACAGAGGTTTTTGTATGTCAAAACAGCTCTGCATACGGCCGGATACTGTATTTGTACAGTAAACCTGTTTTTACTAAATGTCCTGGCTCACATGCTGACAAATGGTTATGATGGGTAGGTTTTATGTCTGTCAGGCCATGCCGATATATCTCATAATTCTCAGATAGGTTTGTGTTCTTAAAAAGTCACTTTCCTTACAAAAGTTACAAAATCTGATGGACACAGCTCCCTTATTCTGATGTCGAAAAGACGTTTGTTCAGTGTTCTCGGTACATTTTAAAAACTCACAAGAATACTTTCGACATGCTGTTTGTCTTATTCTTATTATATTATTATCTTCCCTAAAGGTCAAGGAGCAAGGAGAAAGACACCATTGATCCTTTATCTGAAAAGAAAAAGATTAAAGAGGAGAAAGAGGATGAGAAGGTCGAGGATGTAAGTTGCATATATTCTTGCTAATCTCTGAAACGTCGCCACATGGTAGCTGGGGGAAATCTTTTCTGATGCGTCCTCTTCTGAACAATGCAGCAAGACTTTGACCAGAACAAGCTGGAGGAGGAGATGAGGAAGAGGAAGGAGCGTGTGGAGAAGTGGAGAGAAGAGCAGAGGAAGAAGGCCATCGAAAACATCGGCGAGATCAAGAAAGAGCTGGAGGAGATGAAGCAGGGCAAGAAGTGGAGCCTGGAGGACGACGATGGTGAAGAAGCATTGTTTTAAAATAACCCGGCAACATGTAGAGAAATACTTCTGTGATTGTAAGGTCTTGAGTTTGAACCCTCGTGTTGTTTTATTGTCAAGAAATCTTGATGCATAAATTAGAACGCTACTTCTCCTAATTCCCAAAAATGTCCAAAAATCTCTCCCTCCCTCTCCAAGAATTATTTTAATTGTCAGTTGAACCACTTAATATTTCACATATCACAAGTTGACTTGATCTTTGTCGTTTACTTGGTAGTTTAGAATAACAGAATTGATTCTGCAGTAGTTTTTAAATAGCGAAAGCATTATTTGCACTGTGAAACTGTATATAGCACATGATAACTAATAAACTCAATCAATTCAAATCCACTTTGAATTGACTAATATCATTTTTTTTTTTTATAAGCTAAGTGATCACTCGACCAGAAAAGGCCGTAATTTTAGCGCCGCGGCGCCTCATGACTGACTCTTTATTTCAGACGATGACGAGGACGTTTCGCCTCCGATGGAGGGAGACGACGACGAAGACGGGGAAGGGAAGGGGGAGCCTAAAGAGAAGGAGATCAAGGAGGAGAAAAAAGAGGAGGAGGAGGAGGAGATGGAGACTCCCGTGGAGCAGCAGGCCGAGGAGGACGATGTGGATCCTCTGGACGCCTACATGGAGGAGGTGAAACAGGAGGTGAAGAAGTTCAACATGGGAGGTGTGAGAGGGAACGATAAGGTGAGTGCGTGGGGTTTAAAACATTATTTGACAACCACCTGCCGTCATCCTAATCTACTGTTGACACAAAGTATGGATTTCTTTTTTGTTACAACACAGACGGGTATGATCAGAATTACAGCATAGATCAAACAGCAAAATATGCAACAAAACCAGATCATATTGTATTTTAAAGGCCAGAAGTGCCGCAAACCCTCAGAATAATAAATGAAATAAAATCATTGTAGATAAACTGTGGTCATTTTGTGCAGCAGGGCTGGAGAAGTCCTATGTTGTTGTGTTGTCCACAGTTAAACAGATGGACTAAAGTACCGGCTGTATAAAACACTTTTTTAGTCGGTCAGTTGTTGGTGTCTGTTTGTCTTTGCAAGTGTTTTTTTTGTTTTTCCTTTGCCAGATGATACATGTCTTTTTCTATCTTCTACAGAAAGGAGCAATGATGGTAACCAAAGTGGTGACAGTTGTTAAAACCAAGAAAGGACCTCACACTCACAAGAAGAAGGGTGAGCTGATGGAGAACGACCAGGATGCAATGGAAGTGAGTTTAAAAACATTTTTTTAAACCTGCATCAATATTTTGTACATGAACCCGGTCACACGTTCACATGTGAAGTTCAATATCGATGGCTTTTCTTTCATCAAGTGCTCCTTTTTTTTCAGATTTAAATACTGCATCCGTCAAAGAATATTTCAGTTTTCCTGGTTTTTCATGAATGAAATGCAGATCCTGATTTAGACTCTCGCAAGACAAAAAAAGCTTGACGGTGTCTTCCGCAGATGGACCTGCTAACGATCCAAAATGTATCTGATGTGTTTGACAGTACTCATCAGAGGAGGAGGAGGTGGACCTGCAGACGGCGCTGACGGGCTTCCAGACCAAACAGAGGAAGGTCCTGGAGCCCGTCGACCACGGGAAGATCCAGTACGAGACGTACCGCAAGAACTTCTATGTGGAGGTCCCTGAACTCGCCAGGATGACTCTGGAAGGTCAGTCAACTGAACACGGGAGATTGAGACCTGAGTTACGATTAGGTCTTATCTTTTATACAATTCTTTTAATATAGATTTTTTTATACAAAAAAGCCACCACTGTACACACTTGTGACCCTTTCTGAGTATGGAAGGAGGCCACGTAATGAAAAATGTCAATTATATTATTATTATAAAAGTTTAATCTAACAAATTCTTATCTTGTTTATCTACTTTGTTTTCTTATCTACCTTTAAAAAACGTTATTGGGGATAAACAGAGGTCACCTCTTAGTATAGTACATAGTATTAAATCATTAGTAGCAGGAGCCATTGTGCCTGTGTATTACTCGGGTTAGCCTTATTGAGCATTGCTGTGATCTGTGAGAATGGAACTGATAAATAAACCAGTTATCTCAACACACGTGTGAACCAAAGGTGAAAAATGAACTTTCCAGCACTTAAACCAGAAGATACTGCATGTTTGTTTGTTTGTTTTTTAGCATTCAATCATTCCTTTTACTGCCTTGTAGTATTCACAATATCTAACAACCTCTCTCTGTGTGGCTGGTTTTAATCAATATAGATGTGACTGCGTACAGGCTGGAACTGGAAGGCATTACCGTTAAAGGGAAGGGCTGTCCCAAGCCCATCAAGACATGGGTGCAGTGTGGCGTGTCTATGAAGATCCTCAGCGCTATGAAAAAGTGAGTCTGGCTACTGGTGTGATGTATTAGTCAACTTTCTGAGGGCTATTAAGTCGTTTATTAGTTAGTTGATTAGATAATTAGTTTTAGTGAAAATATAGTTAGGCAGTCGGCTCATGTGCAGCTCCCATTTCTAAAAAATAATTAAATAATTCATATTCATCTGGACATGAAATTGCAGGTAATGCAGTTCAAACACTATTACAGAAGTAATTGCTTAGTGTGCACGTGCAGTAACAAAAAAACATAATAGAAAAATCCTTTTAAACGTGCAGCCGCTCATATCCCATTTAGTCCCCTCTTGTAAATGTGTATATAAAAGCATTTTTCCATTCTCAGGTCGGCTGAAAAACATTTTCAGATTGAACACATCATATTCGTGTGCATTTCTTTTCATTTCTTTCCTCTCCCAAATCCACACAGGCACAGCTACGAGAAGCCCACCCCCATCCAAGCCCAGGCCATCCCCGCCATCATGTCGGGCCGAGACCTCATAGGCATCGCTAAGACCGGCAGCGGCAAAACCATAGCCTTCCTGCTGCCCATGTTCCGACACATCATGGACCAGAGGCCCCTGGAGGAGTCTGAGGGCCCAATCTGTAAGGAATAAATAATACTTCCGTTAGGCATCACTCTAACATTTACAGAAATGTTTGCTTTTCCTACAGATTATATTCAAATAGGAGGAGTTGTGATGTCCTGCTCCTGTGCTTCAAAGACTTGGTTCAGGGCCCAAATGTAGGTCAAAGGAAGACTAAAACGGGACCAATTGTCACTGTGGGATCATAACTAGCTGTTATGCACCCACAGCGTTTCTAATCTCATCTATCAGCTACTTTAAGAGTCAATAAAGTCAATTTTACCTCGGTCAGTGTTCAACATCTACACATATTGCGAAAACTCTTTTACTAACTCATGTAATCTGTTTTCCTCTCTCCCGCAGCTGTTATCATGACTCCGACCAGAGAGTTGGCTCTGCAGATCACCAAGGAGTGCAAGAAGTTCTCTAAGCCGCTGGGACTCAGAGTGGTGTGTGTTTATGGAGGCACGGGTATCAGCGAACAGGTAAACACACACACACACACACACACACTGATGCTACCTGTTCATTTTATTTCCCCAAGAGCTTTAATCGGCTCACGATGATGTGTTTTTTCAATCAAAGTCCATCTCACAGCAGCAAAGTAGAAGTAATTGCTGCACCGTCGTGGCCCTTGATAAATGATCGAACCAGAAGGCCTTAGTAGCTCATTATGCGTGTTGTGTGATTTATCACTCACAGCTGGACTTCAAAGTCCCACTTTTTTCTCTTCCTGCCCATGTAAACGTTAATTAACTGTGTTTAAGAGCAACTCCGCTCTTGTTCTCTTATTTTGTAGTTCTTTTTCTTCTTTCATTGGGTGTAGTTCTTTAATATTCAGTTAGCAGTAATTTTTTGGCTGTGACCCGAGCGGGGCAAATGTTAAATTGGTGGAGTACTTTATTTATTTATTTATTTATTTAGTTGTTGTTAATCTGTTCATTAAGAAAATAACAACAAACCAATTGATCTAAATGAAAATAATAATTGGTGGCAGCCGTAGCTTGGCAACAGTAAATCTGATTATGTAGAGCCCTTTAACGGCAAAGTAAGTGAGAACTGCTATTTGTGTAAATAATAACATATTACAGTACCAGTCAAAAGTTTGGACACATTTTCCCATTCAAGTGAATGAAATATACACTTCAAGTTCAAGTGTATATTTGAACTTGGAGCGTTGCATTGATGCTGTCGTTCGTTGCTGTCGGCTTCCAGATTGCTGAGCTGAAGAGAGGAGCTGAGATCATCGTGTGCACACCGGGAAGAATGATTGACATGTTGGGGGCCAACAGCGGTGAGTTCATACGTCGACCCTCTCGCTTCTTTCTTCTTCTTTTTTTTTTGCTGGTAGGATGTTGATGCAAATAAGCATTTCATTTTTTTTCAAGCTTTGTGATCCATTTTGTTAATTGCCTTGCATAAAATAAATGTAACAATATGAAAAAGTACACAATGAACCCAGTCAGTACCACTTACTAAACTGTCCACATTATTTGAGCACCTTTTTTGGGATCAGTCATATCTGCAAGACACAGTGGTGTGTTTCCTGAAGATCAGGGCAAGTACAGGTAGGTGGACCTGGCGCTGCCTCCGTGGTTCATCAAACTCCAAGCAAGAGACGGTCAAAATGTTTGGATAAGTGTATTGTAACATGGATGTCTCAGGATCTGTCATTTTGTATTACGCTCAACCAGGGTTCCACAGTGTTGCTTTAGTACATATACTAGACATTCAAAGCACAGGGATCACACATCTGTAATATCTTTGTCTCCCTAATGTTTCATTTGGAGCTCATGTGGCCTCTGGGGAAAAACATCATTGTAGAGCCCTGTACAGTTCTGAGCATTTGGAAATGTGTTTTTAGAAATATTGTTACATTTGTTGACCCTTTTTTTTTATTTCTTTTTATTGTGCATTGTGTAAATCTGTTTTGGGGAGTAATTATAATAGAAGGGCTTTTTTGTTTCCACACATGCGAGGTAATCTGTAATATGTTTCCCTTGTAGGTGAAAAGGCGCTTGGTCAGATAATGCTTGATGGGGCTCCATCTCTTGTATTGTATCTTGAGGCTGTTTTCTGACTTTTACAGGTCCCTCTTGCCCAGGAGATGGTACGCAAGACCAGAGACAAAAGAAAACATTTTCAAATAGAAATATATGAAAATAAAACTCTGGCCACTTGAAGCTAGTCCTCAGAAGACTGTGCTGAAGTTAGGATGCCTTTGTTTAGTTGCTAAGTAATGTCAAGTAGTCTTACCAAAAATAAAGGTTCTCTGTGTTTGGTAGATTAGTTAAACGTTTTTTTGAAGAAGGCGGGACTGACCTTTCTTGACGTTAACTGTTGTCCTCGTGCTCCTCTCCCTCGGCGTGTAGGTCGAGTCACCAACCTGCGCAGAGTTACGTATGTGGTGTTGGATGAAGCAGACAGGATGTTCGACATGGGCTTCGAACCACAGGTGGGTGTCGCCCCAAAATGCGTACGTTAGCATACGCGCTTTCTCACGCCACATGTTTGGCCCCAGAAAAGAGACGGACAGAAACGGTTTCAAATGTTTGTTTCTGCAACAGTTATCTCACACAGTAGCAACTACACACATGGTGGCACAAATACTCAAAACCAGCACCAGAGTAAGGATTTGATGGTGTTCAGTAAAGCGGAGAAACAGGTGAAAAAACAACATTCACTGACCTCTGTGTGTCGTCTTGGTTCTCCATCAGGTGATGCGTATTGTAGACAACGTGCGTCCAGACCGTCAGACGGTCATGTTTTCAGCCACCTTCCCCAGAGCCATGGAGGCCCTGGCGCGTAGGATCCTGGCCAAGCCCATTGAGGTCCAGGTGGGAGGTCGCAGTGTCGTCTGCTCCGACGTGGAGCAACACGTGGCAAGTGCACATTTAGGTTCTTGGTCCAGTACTGCAGCGCTCGCTCACCAGTATTCTGCTTTAGTTTTTGTTAGATCATATTGGTAACCTGGTCCAAATCAGACCCCTCATCTCTCACAGTCTCCCCTTCTTTTTTTTCTTCTTTTTTCTTTTGTTTCTGCAGCTGGTGATTGAAGAGGACAAGAAGTTCCTGAAGCTGCTGGAGATTCTGGGTCACTACCAGGAGAAGGGCTCGGTCATCATCTTTGTGGACAAACAGGAGCACGCGGACGCACTGCTGAAGGACCTGATGAAAGCCTCGTACCCCTGCATGTCGCTGCACGGAGGTAAAGGGGTCGTGTTTGGGATGCAACGATTACAGCTTGGTGTTACTCGATATGATTTGGCTGAGCAGTTTCCTGTAGTAACCCACAGCTTTTGGAGAGCATTTTCTGCAGGCTCAGTGAAGCAGGGATGTAAAATTATATTCCAGTCAGTTTGTGCTTTTTATATAAGGTTTCAAGTAAAACTACAGGTACACAGGGAATAAATACATTCACTATCAGAGGCTCTGATTCATCTGACAGTGAAATAACCCATTTTGAAGAGCGCCTGTTGACTGCTTCCTGCCATGGCTATGTCTGTCATGGTCTTTCATACGTTGCTTTCCTCCCCACCCTCCTCAGGAATTGACCAGTACGACAGAGACAGCATCATCAACGACTTTAAGAACGGAGCGTGTCGCCTGATGGTGGCCACCTCTGTGGCTGCCAGAGGCCTGGACGTCAAGCAGCTGATCCTGGTGATCAACTACAACTGTCCCAACCACTACGAGGACTACGTCCACAGGGCCGGACGCACAGGCCGAGCGGGCAACAAGGTTGGTTACTTAAAACTGAATTTGTGTTGCGTTGAGTGTGTTTTCTGTGCTTATTTTTTATATTTTAAATCTCTCCGTGTTTAATGTCCTATGGAAGTTTTATGTCTTTACACTTCTCTACGTCTGGTCCCTTCTTCCAGGGCTACGCCTACACCTTCATCACGGAGGATCAGGTTCGCTACGCTGGTGATATCATCAAAGCCTTGGAGCTGTCAGGCTCTCCTGTCCCGCCTGAGCTGGAGCAGCTCTGGGCCTCCTTCAAAGACCAACAGAAAGCGGTAAGATGAGAGAAAGGCGGATGTGGAAGAGCGAAGAGTGCGTGTGCATCAAAGCTGCATTCAGTCTTTAAAGCTGCACCAGGCGGCATGTAATGGCGGCGGGAGTTCGAATTCCTGAAATTTTAACAAATGTAATTACACAGAATTTATGTATGATTATGATTGTGTTTCTCATCATTTATTAATCACTTCTTTTTGCTATGAACGATAACATCAATATCCTAAATGAATCAACTCATGATCAGTCTGTGTTCATTGGGTAATCTAGAAATGTGTGAAAATATAAATTCTTGTGCTTCTTTAAAAATGTCCAACGTGAGAATTAAATCTACATTTTCCTCCTCTCCTTTTTTATTTTTATTTTTTATTTTTTGCTCGCCGTCCTTTTTCCTTGCAGGAGGGTAAGACCATTAAGAGCAGCAGCGGCTTCTCAGGAAAAGGCTTCAAGTTCGACGAAACGGAACACGCCTTGGCCAATGAGAGAAAGAAGCTGCAGAAAGCTGCTCTTGGCCTGCAGGACTCTGATGATGAGGACGGAGCCCTGGACGTGAGGAACTTTTTAATTTCACCGTTTGTTTCAGGATTTAAAAGTTCTGACAAACTTTCATTAAACTGGCCACTAATTCACGGCACAAAATGCAGCGTTAAACACTTTCTCAGCACAACATAAAATATTTATTTACTTTTTGATATTTTAATTTGAATAACAAAATCATACTAATTCCTCGTTTAGCCGTTCCAACCCATCTTAATGTCCTGCCCATCCCCCCCCCCCCTCAGATTGAGGAGCAAATCGAGAGCATGTTCAACTCCAAGAAGAGGGTGAAGGATCTGTCTGCTCCCGGAGCGGCTTCCGGCGCTGGTGGGTCGGCTGCCTCCACAGCAACCGTCCCCGGAGGGCTGCCGGGCCTCGGGCCCACGTCTGCTGGAAACATCCAGAAACTGGAAATGGCCAAGAGGCTGGCGCTCAAGATCAACGCTCAGAAGAACCTGGGCGCCGAGGCTCAGGTACGTCAAACAGAGGACGGTGTACGTTAGTGCAGGCGTGTCTGTTCTCACGGGAAGATGTGGAATACCAGAGGAAACACGGAGAGGAATCTTCTCTTTAAATATTTTGTCTTGTTGTGAGTAATGATATCAGATGCCAGTCAGCAAGTTGACATTTTGTCAGTTTGACACCAGCATTTAGACTCTGACATCACAATGTTTAGCCACGCCCCTCCGTGGTGGTTTCGTATAACCCTTGTGCTACCTTGCCGGGTCATATTGACCCAGTGTCTTCTCCACAGGCTAGCACAAGGGTTAAAAGTAAAATCTGAATTTGTACATAACTATTGAAGTAAGATGCAAGTCTTTAGTATCACAACATACTGTACTTTGAAACATTTTAAAACCCCAGTATTAATAAGAAAATGTGAAATTACTTCCATTCAAAGTGTTTTTTTCTTTTGCACTTTTTTGGCATTTTAAATGTGCGTGTACCACTAAAACTGTATTGTGACTATTTATATTATGTTGTCTGGTCGGTTTATGATCTGTTTTTGTGTGTTGTGTCAGAACGTGGACAAAATAAAGTGACATTGTTAATTTTTCTCTTTGTGCGCAGGACGTGATGCAGCAGGCCACAAACGCCATCCTGCGGGGCGGCACCATCATGACACCGTCCGTGTCGGCCAAGACCATCGCGGAGCAGCTGGCGGAGAAGATCAATGCCAAGCTGAACTACACCCCCGTGGAGAAGCTGGAGGAGGAGCGGCAGGCGGCTGAACAGGCCGAGACCATCAAGAGATACGAAGAGGAGCTGGAGATCAACGACTTCCCTCAGGTGAGCAGCGCCAAGTGCTGCGCTTTTTACTGGGGAAAGATTTTCTTTTTGTAGCAAGAATTTAAGAAACTTGAGAAGTTTGTGTCATCTTTAATGTTTCCGACTTTTATGGAAACTCTAACACACACAAATAAATAATCAAGCATAAAGTCTTTTTATAAAATCTTCCTTATTCTGTTCCTTATTCCCCAGACGGCCAGGTGGAAGGTGACATCTAAAGAAGCTCTGCAGAGGATTGGTGAATACTCCGAAGCCGCCATCACAATCAGAGGAACCTATTTCCCTCCAGGCAAAGAACCGAAGGAGGGAGAACGCAAGATCTACCTGGCTATTGAAAGTACGTGTCAGGGAAATGATATTTTTACACTTTGAAAATGCAACTCCTCCCGTCTTTCATCTTTTAACTGCCTCTGGCCTCTGAATGTGTTTACTGGAGTTTCCTGTTTTCTTGTGTTTAATAGAACTTGAACCACTGTATATTAATGTAGGTTGTTTTTTTTGCAGGTGCAAACGAACTGGCTGTGCAGAAAGCCAAAACGGAGATTACACGGCTAATCAAGGAAGAGCTCATCAGATTAGTAAGTATCCTCTGCCTCTTGAAATCAGTCACGAGAACTGGACGTCGCGCTATGTTTCTTATTTTGCCCGGCACTAGATGTTTAGAGCAGGAAACACAAAACACGACAGGTTTGTTATTGAGCAAATATTATCAAAGATGTCGCTTATTGTCTTTTTATTTATTTTATTTTTTCTTCGCAGCAAAATTCGTACCAGCCGACGAGCAAAGGCCGGTACAAAGTGTTGTAGAGGAGGAAGCAGGGCTCGCTGGTGGAGTCTCCGGTCATCTCTACAGTTTCATCAAAGTGGTTGAAGAATATTTTAGTCTATATTTTTAACGATGTTCCCTTCAATTGCATAAGTTTAGTGTGTGGTTTTGTTTTTATTTTAATTTCTTTTTGCCCTCAGTTTCCTTCATGCTTCGTTTCCAGTGATTTTTATACCTACAGACGCAACATGTCTGATTCTGTGTTGACTTTCAGTGTCACAATTCTACACCGAGCTTTCTGCAATGTCTTTCCATGTAAGACGTTATAATATTTTTTTTTTTTTTGCCCCGTTTAATGTACAAGCAACATACCAACCGTAGTCTTCACAAAGAGATGTTTTTACTTTTCCTCACAATAAAACGATGTGTGGCTGAGGAAATAAACTTGATTTGTCCAGCTGTTTGCATTAACACATCTGGTTGACACTGTGTACCCATACCGACTGGTTTAATTATTCAAAAGGCTTTTCTTTTGTTTATTATTCATCAGTAATGGTTTGCTGTTTTGTAAGCATTGAAACTAGATTGCTGCTCAATGTCAGAACAATAACATTAAAAAATATTAAAGCAGTTTTTTTGCAGTTTTATTGCAGATTGTTGGATGTAAAAAAAATAAACCGTTTTCTGGATTTTAAAGATTTTAAACAGCATTTGGATGTCAAAGTGGTTCAGGAGGGGAAGTGGAGAATCCTCTTTACGTCCCCCCCGTTTGGTGCTCTGCGCATGCTCAGACTGCGTTCCAGTCTTATTAATTTTTAATGGAAAATGGCTGCGTTTCTTATCCAAACCTCTGGAGCTGGGAAATAAAAAAAACCCGTGCAGCGGAACCGTGTCGTTAACGCTGACACCGAAACACCCCGATGTGGTGACTGGACGCCAGCTGGCCGAAGCGCTGCGGAAACATCTTTTAATGGAAATGGATCGACTCGCGCTCTGAGGGGATGAAAGATCATTTTTCTCCTTAACCCTTTCTGCACCGAGATCTGCGAAACAATCGAGGTACGGTAACCTTAGCGCTTGTGTTGGCGGCGGGAGGGGCCTTTGGATGTGGCCAGTCAGGTCGGATATCTGCGCACTTTTTCGCTCCTTCCGTCGAGATTTTAAGCCCAAAACCCCGTTATTCTGCGCCAAAACGAGGCTACATTCAGCCCTGTGTCTTGTAGCGATAAACGGGGGAAATGACAGAGAAGGAGGTTTTGTCTGGACGCAAAGATGCTGAATCCATGTGCATATTATAATTCTGATTCTCTTCTTTTTGTGAATGAATATTACTACAGACAGTGTAGCGTGTGAGAGTGAAGTCCACACCTCCGTACATCTGTGTCCTCTGCAGAAGACGGAAATCTCGCCAGCAGCTGTCTGGTCCCGTTTGCCCCCTCAAGTATTTATAGCAGCATATTAGTTGTGAGCGTCGTTTTGCTGGAATTAAAGAGCAGTTCTGTGCACAAACAGCCAAGATCTGAACCTGTGTGTGTGTGTGTGTGTGTGGACCTTATTAACACCAGGTTTGGAGCAGTAGTTGGAAACTCCAATTCTTGTGATTGTGCACAAGTTTGCTGCTGATTTGAAGCCCAGAGTTAAACGGGCTCAGACACAGGTGAGACAAACACTATTTTTTCCGATTTACAAGACAAAAGACTTGAAGGATGAACACGGAACTGGTTGCTTTGGCAAATGCACGCCTGGTTAACTCCCCCACCTCTGATAAAGATCATTACACAGCTTCTTCCCAAAGCTTTTCTGTGGGAGCGTCCGGGGCTGTGTGGATCTTTTTAGAACAGGTTTAAGTTTATAGGTTAAGAAATGGATCCAGGTTTCTTTATATTGACTCAGAGATTTTAGCACTGTTATCTCCGTGCGATAATAACACAGTTGCCACTTCTTTCTGACCCCCAGCAGAAGATGATGCGCCAGGTGACAACCAGTGACTTCTGCATGAACAGCAGGCCGTCGTGCCTCGCAGAGGACGGCCACCACGCCGCCTCCCACTTTGAACTGTGCACCTCCCAGTCCAACAAGTTCTACCCTCCTCCCCCTCCGTCAGCCCTCCAGATGACGTTGGCCCCCATGGTCCTACCAGCCCAGAGTCACAAGTCCATGGTGTGCCAGAGACAGGAAGTGCTCGGGGGTGACCCCCGCTCGCATGGGAAAATGCCGGGCATTAAAAGCACTGATCAAGGGCCGGATGACGGCAAGAAGAAGAACAACAAGGCCGTCGGGAAGACGGGCAGACGCGGGAGGCCTTTGGGAACCACCAAGCTAGCCGGGTACAGAACCAGCACGGGGCGACCCCTCGGCACCACCAGAGCTGCCGGGTTCAAGACGAGCCCGGGGAGGCCCCTGGGTACAACCAGAGCGGCGGGGTACAAGGTCAGCCCCGGGCGGCCCCCTGGCAGCATCAAGGGCCTCTCTCGCCTCAACAAACTGGCTTACGGTAGCACCTGTAGCGGGGCGGCTTTCCCCTATCCGCTGCCACACAAGGAAATCCTCTGTGAACCTTCCTGCAAAGAGAAGACAGCGAATGAGTAAAGGCTCTACTTTGTTTCCACTCGCCCTCAGTCACCTGAACAACAGACGCACGTGGACAGGTTTCCTGCCAGATACTGGGGGGGGGGGGTGTATAATCTGTCCCAGTCTGCCATGAGGCTGAGAGGAGGAGATGTTCTATTATTCGTGTCCGTGTCATCTGCGTGCCGGCCACCTGAGACGATCCATAGTGTGTGGGAGGGTTTCACTACACATTCCTGTGTCCGTTTTCTTTGTTGGAAAAAAAAAAACAATCCTACCACATGTTTATCGATCAAGGAGGCTTTTCTCTTACTAACAACGGTAGTTCTGGGAGTTCATGACCAGTTTCCTTTTCAGCTTCATGTAGCATTTGGGAAATTTCACTTTGTGTTTTCAGTACAGTTTGAAGTTCATGTTAGCTAACGGCGTTATATATCTGCTAGAGCAAGAAAGGTGGGCAGAGAGGGACGAGGAGCAGCACTGTCTTCGCAACAGGAAGGTTTGCTGAAAATACTTCATGCTAATATGTAGCATCCTTGTTTTTATGTGTCACATTTGTAAAACGGGGAGGCATCACTGGATTCGTCTGCTTTTGAGAAGATTTCAGAGGCACTTCAGATACACGTACAGATGATCCCCCAGGCTGACAGCACCCGGAAACCGAAATCGAACCGATCCAACTTTTTCCACTCGGCTCCAGAATTAACACCACTCCTGCTAACAACGTCTTACTGTGTTCACTCTCTAAATGTCACCCTCGCGAAACGTCTATGTATTATTTGCATGCAGCTGCCCATCAAACTGAGTCAACTCACAGATTGTTGTGAGGAGTAACACTGTTATCCAAGCTCTTCTTTGTACTAAAAGTTTAAAACTCAACAAAGGCAGCAACTCCGACCACCTCCTGCTTTTCTTATAACTTGCTAAAAATGGGTTCACGTGGCCTGTGGTTGCCTTGTTGTCTGCGTGGTGAACATTTGGATGAATGGTGCTTGTATGCTCTGCGTGGTACCGGATCGCTCTTCATTACAGTCAAATTTGAGGTAGTTGGTCTCGGCCAGTTCTCTGGCGGTCTCAAACGGGACATTTGTTGTCCTTCTTCTGGTTGAAAATTGTTTCTTTTCTCTGATTTTTGTCAGCTTGCCTTCAGGGCTGGGTGTCATTTTCAAAGTGTGCTACAGATACCAAAATTATACTCTTTATAACTCTGTTTTTTTCACATAACACCTACATTTCCACATTAGTTTTTCGTACAACAGACCTGAAACTTCTCAAAAAGAAGAAGAAGAAGAACTTTACTTAAATAAACTGGCAACATTCTGGACAGCAATAACTAAACAAAGCAGGAAATATCTGATCATAGTAAAAGTAAACAAGACTAAAAGTCATTCAATTCCAGCTTTTTAAGTATTGCATTTGACACTCAGCCCTAATCTGGTCATCCTAAAATGTCCCTTGGCGTTATTTCTAAAGAAGTACATTTTGTGGTTATTACATATGACTTTTGTCCCGACTCCTACAACAAAATCAGGCCGAATCAGATGGATTTTGTACCTTTTGTGGCTGTTTTTGAGAGAGAGAGCGAAAGAGAGTATATTGGTTTACTTTAAGAGACACCTTGTTAAAACCTTAGCTAACGAGCTAAATTCAAGTACAAATAACGATTTATTTTGCTTTAAAGTTACATTCGGTCCCAAGAAAATAAGCAGATTGATCTTCATCAAACCTTCTTATCTGCAACATGAATGTGTTGCTGAATGCACCGACTCTGATTCATATGGCGGTTAACACTTAAGATATAAAACATAATAATTACACACATCTTTAAAAAAAAACATTTATTTGTGTGACAGACATTTACCCGACTAAAGCCTCAAATATCTTATTTGACTTCTTGCTCATGGATCGAAAAATACTTAAGAAACACGTTTTGATTTTAATTTAATGCTGAATCACAAAGAAACGAGAGCATCACTGACCCGACTGTCAGCCACTGCTGGCCTCTGTTCTGTGTTTTTACACTGTGAGCCACAAGGTCACATTTTGTAGGAAATGTGCAGAGAGGTGGCGCTGTTCTTCCAGAGCAAACAGAAGCAGCCGTAAGAATCACTTCCATCCATAAATAAATCTCAAGAGGAAAGAACGACTAACAGCCACGTTTGTAGAGCCTCATGAAGCACTTACATCCACTGTCACAGGTGTGAGACACACTACAAATCATCCAAATTGTGGTCTCATTTGTTTACAAGGATCACTCTATGGTGTAGGAATTTGAGAATTACCTGTTGATGTTTTGATTTCTGCATCGTAAATGAGAGGGCTTATCAGTCTTTCAAGGTTTGATTTTAACAATCACGTCTGGTTTTTATAATGTCGCTTTTGGTACGTTACCGTAGCTACCAAGCTGGTGTTTTTGTGAAATGCTGATGTCAAATAATTGACTGGAAAGAGGCTCAAGACCGAAAGGAAAGATGCAGTTTTATTGGTTTAATATTTGTCATTTCACAACATGCTTATTAATGCACCGTAAATACAGAAGATCACTTGTGGTCAAATATGATTTTGATCCAAAATAACTGACATTTGACCACTTGTCACTGTGTTGTATTCAAGTTTTAATTGTTTTAAATTTAAACCCTTATGAACATTCAGTTTTGGGTATTATTCACATCCATTTTAAATCCCGAGAGTGAAGAAGTAGTATATCTTCACTCATGACAACATTTAAAATATTTACATTCGGCGCAATAATCGGTTGTATGTATTGTACTGTGAAAACTTTGATACTATCACTTTTTATTACGGTTGTATTTTTATACTTGTGTACAAGGCCTTCTGTCACTAGTTTTGTTGACGTGTGCGGTGTTACCAGAGGTTACTGAAATGTCACGTACAAACATCCCCTTCACCCTCCTTTACCAAAGAATACGACGTTTTCGAACTGTAGGCTTTTCTGCTATTTGATTTTCACAATATTCCAACAGCTCACAAAATAACCTTAGCATGAAAGTTACTGTGTAAAAACAAAAAAGCACTTGGAGACCACTATCCCATAAAAGATAGTGTGATTGTTTGGATGAGTAAAGAAAACACTTTAAATTGTCGCATCTGAAGCAATTAAAATGCCAGTTTCTTGAATGCAGTGTAAAATGCTATACATTGACGATGTAAACTTAGTTCTTTTCATTTTATTGTATATATCCACCTGTTCTCCCACTTTGAAAGCCGTTTTCTTTTCATATATAATTCTTCCATGGCCATATTTGGTATTTAACTGAAGGTTATGTCTGACACGATGTCTGTCTGTCACACTTTCTGAAGTTTGTGGGCTGTTTTTTTTTGTTTTTTAAGCTTTAGATGTATATGTTGAGGTGGAGCCTGATGGGATCAACGTGCTGGCAGGATGCACAGTTAGTTGGATAGCCCTTTATCACGGGAGACACTTTTGAATTGTCGCAGTAGCAAGAGCGCAGGCGTAAATAAGAGAATGAATGATGGCTTCATTCCAGTTTGCTGCTTCAGTTTCGGGGTCCTGGTGTTGTCCACGCTGCCTTACTGTCACAGTGTTGTGGCTTACCTGGACACCATTAATGTTACCAGTAACACTTGTGCTTCAAAGTCAAAATGTCTGCTGTGAAAAAGGCCTCTCGTCTGTCCCGCTCAATCTTCTTGATGGCCTCTGTACCGAAACTAGCTTCAGAAGCTAGCTTTTGTAGCTAGCTTCTTAGTGAAAAGCTAAAACGTTTTGGTTTCTTGTTTTTATTCTAAGCTAACTGGGTGTCTACTCTTGTACTGAAAGTCTCCTTGTCTTTTAACAAACATAAAAGAACGATTCTTTTGTCAACCTTCAAAAGCTCCAGCCCTCACGAGGCTTTGATGGTGCGCTGGTGGAACGGTGGCTAGCTTCTCTACCACCAACTTCTATAAATCCATGCCGTCTCTCATTGAAGGTTTCTGTCTTTCCATAATCTAAGATAAAATGGGTATTCCCACCAAGGTGTTGGGCTTGTGGGAAATGGTGTTTAGTAAAGGCAGCTAAAAACAGAAGTAATATACAATGATATTAGATTTTCTTAGTTTTTCTTGCCCCTGGTACAGAAAACAGAGTTTTCGGTTCCACGTTGGCTCTCTGCGGCTTATTGGGATGTATTGTTGTTGTTGATCTAACTGTATTGTCTCAGTTAAATTAGGAGTTGTACAATGTTTACTCTCCAGTACAGTGGTCGTAGATATTCACTTGGCTTGGTATATGATCTTTCAGCTTTTTAAAAAGACTAGAACAGAGGCAGGCTGGGACAGGGGGAGTGGGACTTCTAATGATGGTTTAGACTCGCATTGGAGATGCTCGGGTTAAGTAAGTGTTTGACATGGTTGAGATGCGGCTAAGAAATTTAAGCAGGACTTCTTCCTCCATAAGAATGACTGAACATCACAGCAATTTTGTGCCATATTATGTGAGATATTTGGCTTTCTGCACTTTTAACACAGTGCTAAATGCAGGGTTTGCACAACCTTTTCAAGGTTAGGAATCTGCTTGAATTCGAATAAATATACTCCTTGAAAAGTTGTCAACATAATCTGGTGTTTCATCATCTACACAATCACTCATGAAATTTGAGTCTGGAAATTCTAGTTACCTTGAAAGTGCTTGAATTTTGCTCCTAAAAATCTGTGCGAACCCTGTAAATGGTAAAAATCAAAGACCTTGAAAGGATAACAGTTTAATGATGTATTTGCCAGCATGTTGGGTTTAACCTCAGAGCAACCTGAAGGTCCGTGTACATCTGTTTCACTCTAGCTTTTAGTTCTTATCTAAAATACTTTGTTAAACGTATGGACAAGATGTAAGAACTTATATGTTACAAAAACGTATTTCTTCCTTGAATTTCGTTTACTTGATGGAAGGCACTGAGATTTTGCATTGTGGACATCGCTGAAAGGATAAGGGGATTACTGGATGATGATGGAAGGTGGGCGCAACAACACGGTTCATTTATTGACATTCCTGTCACTTTTAGCAGTAATATTTCAAGTTAAAGCAGTGGTGACAAGGCACAGGAAATTATAGTTTCTGTTATGTTCAGTTTTTTTTAAGTGACACCATATTCAGCATCAAATCTACACATGGTCTGTTGTCTGTAGATGATTTCAAAAAATATTACCTCATATTTTTTGTGTTTTTGAGAAGACGTGAAGCCCAGTTATTCCTACAGTGTGATTGGCGAAGCCTGTAAAGCTTTATATTATTCCCATTTTATTCCTGCATGATTGTTGTGGAATGTTCAAAAGTTGTGTAATAAATCTGAAAGTAACACATTCTGCTGAAATGCTGTCTTGAAATGTTTTTCTTTGGCAAAAGAGCCGACGTTTCACAAACCTAAAACCATTTCATTATTGTGCTTTTTCTGGATTTTTATGACAGATAAAGAATAGAGGTGACAAGTCAGATATTTATTTATTTATTTATTAGTAGAGTTTGAATATTAACTTTTGATAAATGTCAGCACAGTATGCAGGACAGACAGTCGTACTCAAACGTAAATATTAAAAGATACATGTTGTGTTCATGAAGACATGATAGAACTAAAATGACTTTTTAAAATGTATTTGACAGATGCTCAAAAATCCAGGTAGGTTTATAAATGTTTACACATATTTTGACATTAAGTCCATTTATATAAAAACTGTTTTAAGTATAGAACAAAAACGGCATTTCTTTGAGTGTTGGTTATGATTTAGCAGATGCTAAAAAATATATATAAATATATAATTAAGCCCCTTTACATAACATCCAAATTCAATTTTAACAGACTTTATCAGACATTTTGCATATGCAATATTTTCCATGCACAGTATATAATAGAAATGTGTGGTAGATACAACATAAGAGTAACATTTCAACAAACAATATAGATTAAACCTTATCTAGCGAATTATTTCTCTTTCATTTGTATTGACACAAACAAAATAACCTGATCTCTGCAGTGCAGACACACCTCAACATCTACAGTACAGCACCACAGATGAATCCCTCTTTAAACTCCTGTTTACTTGAGCTCACACAGCTCAGCAGTGCCTCCAGCATATAATGGAAGCAGAAATCCAACATGGAGAGGCTGAGTGAACGTGGTCTGGACTCTGTGGAGGAGAGTCATGGTTTTGGAGACGCTGTAGTAAGACAGAGTACCTGCTCTATGATCCAGGTAAACTCCTATTGTGGAGGACTGAGGGCCTGAGATGGGAGTAGAACTATTGTTATGTTTGAACGTATAACCACCACTGTAACACTTTAGTGCCCAAGAGTTTACATAATTTCCAAATCCACATTCATCTTTGGTCCCTATTCTGCTAATATTCTTGTAGGCAACTGCTATATGAACTGCCCCGCTCCACTTCACCTCGAAGTAACAACGTCCAGTCAGACCCTCTTTACTCAGAACCTGCCACCATTCAAGAAATCTGTCTGGGTGATACAAAGATAACTTGAGTCCTGCTACTAATCTTGCTTTCCTGTTCCCGTCACACAATGACAAACGTGTGTTTGCTGTATTTGGATCCAGTGTGATTTGACAAGAATATTTCATAAGTTCTGCTCTGGTTCTGGGCTCTGCTCGAGGCGGTAAAACATCCACTTCAGCCACTGCCAGTGAGATCTTTGTCCCCTCCTCACTCAGAACCGCCTGCAGTTTCTCTCTGGCCTCTGACACCGCCGCTGTCACATCCTTAAAAGAGCGCAGAGGACGGACATCGATGCTGGGTAAGTCTTCAGCCTCGCTGTGACGTGACAGAGAGGGGTAGTTGTTGAGGAAATGGAGGTGGTCCTCTGTGTGTGAGAGCTTCTCCAGCTCAGTGTCTTTCCTTCTCAGCTCAGTGATCTCCTGCTGCAGCTTCTCCTGAAGCTCTTCAGCTCCCCTCACTTCAGTTTTCTGCTGGAATCTGATCTGCTGCTTCACTTCAGAACTTCTTCTCTCAATGAGACGGATCAGGTCAGTGAAGATCTTCTCACTGTCCCTCACAGCTTCATCAGCAGAAAGATTGATCGCCTCCACCCTCTGCTGAAGCACCTTGAGGTCTTTCTCTCTGCCCTGGACTCTCTGGTGGATGTTCTGACGACTCACCCCGAGCTCCTTCTGCCTCTCGGCCCTTTCTGCTGCAGCTGAGACTGTGTCGTGGCCTTTATGATCATCCATGGAGCAGAGATAACAGATGCACTGCAGATCAGTGCGGCAGTAAATCTTCATCACCTCGTCGTGGCGAGAGCAGATGTTCTCCTGAAGCTTTAAAGTGGCTTCAACCAGCTTGTGTTTCTTTAATGCAGCTACATCGTAGTGAGGCTGGAGGTGTTGCTCACAGAAAGAGATCATACACACCAGACAGGACTTGGAGGCTTTCATCTTCTTCCCAGAGCAGAAATCACAGGCCACGTCCTCAGGTCCTGCATAGGAAGGATCAGGTGAAGCAGCGTGAAGTCCTACTTTCTTCAGGTCCTCCACTACCTCTGCTAACATGGTGTTTTTCACCAGGACAGGCCTCGGGGCGAAGCTCTGCCTGCACTGAGGGCAGCTGTGTGTTCTCTTCTCACCCTCTGCATCCCAGCAGTCTTTAATACAGCTCATGCAGTAGCTGTGCCCACAGGGAATAGTCACCGGATCCTTTAGAAGATCCAGACAGATTGAACAGCTCAGTTTTTCTTGATCCAGAGTCACTTGCTGCGCCATTTCTCCTCTAGACGACAGTGAATAACAGAAAGTTTCACTCTCTGTTTCCAGATAAAAGCTGAGCTTATTTCCTTGATGTTTGTTCACTGATCTGCAGTGCATGATCTTTGCAGCGCTTACGTTTCATCAGATGGTGTTTACACCCATCTGTAAACTAGTAGATCTGTGAAAGGGGAGGGAAAGACAAAAGGGGCAGAGCCAGTGTAGCAGATGTAGAAGTGACTTTAGTAGGTATAAAGACAACGATCAGAGCCAGGCTTCGGGATCCGTTTGTTTATTCCTAAAACAGTAGCATGGGGCTCCGTTAATACACAGTGTTGTATCACCCTCGTCCCCCAGTTTGGAAACTATGCCGAGAATGTCTCATTACAGATCAAATTAACTTGACACTCTTCAATTAATTAGTTTTTTAAACAAATAGAACCATATTTCACTAGCGTTGCCTGGAAAATGCAATATAAAATCTCAGGTTCTCAAGTTACTCAAATGATACAGTTGATACGGTCCTTTTATAAAAGAAAAGTCCATCAAAAACATCACAACAAATCAATATTATAAACGTACCTAAAACAGTAGCATGGGGCGCCGTTAATACACAGTGTTGTATCACCCTCGTCCCCCTGGCAAATCAAAAAATGCAGATGAGGGAAATCTCCGGCGAATTTGATACTAAAAGCGGCCATTACGCTGACCAAGACTAACAATGCAACATAAAAACATGTCAGCAATAACGACCATATTAACATGCGAGTTAACTACAGAAAACACAACTTTAGATGCGCTGGCTTAGTAATGAAGAGGAGGACAATGCAACTCGTCTTACCAGTTTGGAAACTATCCCGAGAATGACCCGGGAATCTACAACTACGCCGCTTACACTTGAGGTGTGCGTTACTAAATAAGGCCCCCCAGGCTACAACAGGCAACTAGGAACTATAAGCGCATAGTGACACCTTCAAAATAAAATCTAGCGACATAAAATCATTAACAGATCTTTTTTGAGAATGTTCACTAACAAAAAAAAT
>JAVQJL010016157.1:0-16180 GCA_036024295.1 Nannoperca obscura
ATTAGAGTTTGCCAAACAACATCTAAAAAAGCCTTTACAGTTCTGGAACAACATCCTATGGACAGATGAGACAAAGATCAACTTGTACCAGAGTGATGGGAAGAGAAGAGTATGGAGAAGTAAAGGAACTGCTCATGATCCAAAACATACCAGGTCATCAGTGAAGCATGGTGGTGGTAGTATCATGGCGGGGGCATGTATGGCTGCCAATGGAACTGGTTCCCTTGTATTTATTGATGATGACTGCTGACAAAGCAGCAGGATGAATTCTGAAGTGTTTCCAGCAATATTTTCTGCTCATATTCAGTCAAATGCTTCAGAACTCATTGGACGGCGCTTCACAGTGCAGATGGACAAAGATCCGAAGCATATTGCAAAAGCAACCAAAGAGTTTGTCAAGGCAAATAAGTGGAATGTTATGCAATGGCCAAGTCAGTCACCTGACCTTGATTGAGCATGCATTTCAGTTGATGAAGTCAAAACTGAAGGGAAAATGCCCCAAGAACAAGCAGGAACTAAAGATAGTTGCAGTAGAAGCCTGGCAGAGCATCACCAGGGATGAAACCCAGCGTCTGGTGATGTCTATGCGTTCCAGACTTAAGGCTGTAATTGACTGCAAAGGATTTGCAACCAAGTATTAAAAAGTGAAAGTTTGATTTATGATTGTTTAGTTTGTCCCATTACTTTTGGTCCCTTAAAAAGTGGGAGGCACATATAGAATCTGTAGACACCTGATTTGGATTTAAATGCCCTCAAATTAAAGCTGAAAGTCTGCAGTTTAAGCACATCTTGTTCGTTTAATTTCAAATCCATTGTGGGGGTGTATAGAGCCAAAAAGATGAGAATTGTGTCGATGTCCCAATACTTATGGACCTGACTGTAATTTGTTGTTTTTGTTATTTTCCGTAAAAATGAAAATGGCAATAATCCCATTTTAATTTTCACATAGTCATTTCTATGACCTTATTAAAATGAAAATGGAAAATCTGTTCGACATTTAATTTTCAATGTCATACCCTGCTGTACAGAGGACAAAATTCAAACGTTAATTCAAATTTAAAATTAAAATACAGCATAAACGATTTTACCTGATTTTCAATTTATTTTAGCTGTTAAAATTTAAAGGGCAGTTTTCTAACTATTTGAAAATGGCATTTGACATTTAAGTTTCAAAAACTTAACCTGCTGTACATTCAACAATATTCAAATGCTGTAAGCAAAACAGTTCCCCCAGTCCATTGCATTTACATTTACATTTCACCACACTCTTTTGGTGTCAAAATGAAACCTGCTATTGCACTGATAGACATCTCATCAAGACATTACTTGTTCATTTCTTGATTATTATAGGACATTAACTGGTTTAAGATTCAAATGGTCAAACTATTAGGCTACAACGACTGTGTCAGTTACTTTACCTACATCTTGAAATATTTAGATTACTGATTCAGTTACATCAAATACTGCCTTGTCTTTACCTACTGCCAAAGTACTTCAACTACTGCTTAAACAATTTTAAGTACCCTTAAGTACTGCTTCAATGACTACTTCAATTACATCAAATACTGCTTAAAATAGTTCTATAATTATTACTCTCAAGTACTTCAACTTCTACTACATTTAGTACTACTTTTAAGTACTTAAAGCTAAATGTCAGCGGCAAGCCACATAGTCATTAATTTACAAAGAAGGTTGCTGCCTCTAAAGCTGGGACATCTAAGGTGATTCCCAGAAGAATTCAAATGAAACCAACATCACACTGTTGTATTTGTCAGGAAGTCCCATAG
Source organism: Nannoperca obscura (assembly GCA_036024295.1). Taxonomy (NCBI): domain Eukaryota; kingdom Metazoa; phylum Chordata; class Actinopteri; order Centrarchiformes; family Percichthyidae; genus Nannoperca; species Nannoperca obscura. The sequence continues at coordinate 1,788 of JAVQJL010016157.1, forward strand.
CTGTACAAGTCCTAGAGGGATTTTACATATCCAGTGGTTTACAGTACCACCTCACCAAAATAGAATTTCAGTTGGAGGAATATCCCCTCTCAGAGGTCCCAAATAGCTGAGCCGTGTTTAGAATTTAATAGACATGTCCAGGAAGGGATTAGATGTACATATACAACTGTTAATTCTACCCATGATCTAAAGGTGTGTTCCATATGCTTATTGTCATATGTTGTTCTTCTTTTGGAGCAAGCACCAACAGCCTTTTACCATGAGAAAGATACAATAATGAGTGCCAACTAAGAAAACTCCTCAAACATTTATATGCTTACAGTTTTAAAAATATTTAGTTTAAAGCAACATTAATTCTAATTCCTTACCTACCTACCTCCGTACCTTGAGTTTTATCACAGTTTCTTTCCTGTAAACAGTTGCAAGTTTGTGTGCATACAAAAACGTCATTCTGTGTAGTGTTTACAGTTTAGTCTGCATTGTTGAAACTGTGTCTGTGGGTCTTTTAGTGTGCTCCATGAAATTCCATCTTCATGGTCTGTTCCACTGCATTAATCCCAGTTTGAAGTCAGAATTTCGGATGTCAATACATAGCTGGACAGCAGTATTTATAATAAACTACCAAAACATAATAGGGAACAGGAAGCAGCAGAAAGGAAGGCTGTCATTGTATAATAAACAATTCTCGGATGACTAAATAAAATATTTTGATGAATGTTGTTATATTAGCTTTTATCATCTTAGGGAAATATCACTAATGTTATTTGCAGCAGTGAGTGGATGAACAAACACAAAAGTTACTTCGTAAAAGTTACTTTGTTTGTTCTCTTTATAAAGACTAATATGTTATTCTAAATTTAAGAATTACATAATAATAAATATATGAAAATAATCAATTTACATTACAGCTTGGACATATTTTAATTATAATGTATATTTTATAATTTATATCAGAATCACCACTTTTAAGCAAGTGACTGAAGTTCCATACTTTGGTCACATGGTAAAACCAGCCAAATCCATGATAACTGACAAAAACTCCATCCACCGATGAAGGCTAAGATGTGGTTAAAAGCTCAGTAAATATGCTGTAAACTCTTAGACTTGTTTAATTTATTTTCAGCCTTAACGAATGTCCATGAAGGCCAGTGCATGCTCAAAACAAACTAGTTCATATGATGTGTCGTGTTTATAGTTGTTCTGAACAACTACACTCGAGGGCAGGGTGAAAAGCCTGCTGTAATAGGGAGAGGCAATGAATTGTACAAATGGGGATAACAAGCATACTTTCGCACTGTACATCATGTGGTCTTTTTAATTGTAGCATTGAAATTTGAGATGATCTTGACATATCTTATGGCAGTGATGCACATAGTCCGTCATCTCCTCTTCAGGCTGTACAAGGGAGCATCAGGCCTGATGAATGGAAGCATACAGGGAGCATAATGGAAGAGGATCTATGAGAAGATTAAATCAAGACAGACAGGAAAAGACATTTAAGTAAATTAAATTATTGAGAGCACAATTTTTAATGAGCAAATGCATTCAATAGAAAGGACATGGTGGTCGCAAGAAGGGGAGAGATTGAGATTGCCAAACAGAATCGTAAGAGGGAGGGAGTGTGTCAGACTGGAGAGCCATAGTGAAAGAGATGGAGAAGCACTTGGTCAGTCTCCAAGATATTGATTTATACATTGGTCTTAGTGTGTGAGTGGCTCTGTAGGTAGAAAAAGTGGGGGTGGGGGTATACGAGGTACGAGACCAGTTAGTGGTCCAGAATCTTATTATGCCTGAGCTGACATGTCTGAGTAATGGTGCTGGGACTGAACAGATGCACTCCCAGCCTGCCAACAAAGACATAATGAAATAAATAATCAAATGAAAAGAAATGTAAATAAAATAAAATAATTTAATAAATGTTTGAGGTAATTATTCTGAAATGTTATTTCGTCATTCTGATCATAGAATTATTTTGTTTGAAATTTTGTTTGTAGCGCTTGTAGCATATGTAGCAGTTTACACATATTAATCACTTTATATTGCATGTGTGAACAGATTGTATTGCAACTTAAAAATTACTTTCCATAATAGCATGTAGAGTGATTTCTATGTAAAGGACTTGGTACAGTTTTTCAAGAAAATCCAAAGGGTGTAACATTTATTCGCAATCCCAAGTGCCTTGCCTCTCTTTGGCTCCACTATAGTGCCAACACTGTGCAGCACTAGCTAATGGTAACTTAGAAATGGAACCACAGTAAAACCACAGTGGTTTTAAAGCCGTATAGTGATTCCCATTATTGTAACAGCTGTTTACATGAATCTGTTAGTCTTTCATAAGCAGACTGACTTTAAAAGCTTGTAGTGTATTTTTGGTATCCCTGCAGCACTCTTACCAGCCCTCTTATTTCTACCTTTTAATGAACATGTGTTGCCCTGCTCTGTGTGTCTGTCCAGGTGTCCACATCCTGATCGCTGTCGGCGCAGTGATGATGGTGGTCGGTTTCCTTGGGTGCTATGGCGCCATCCAGGAGTCCCAGTGTCTATTGGGAACTGTGAGTCATAGTCATATTTTAAAGTTCCCTGTGGAGTTTTAGACCTCACCTTATGGTGAGCAACACTGAATGTAACTTTTGTTTGTTAAAAGAAACCTCCACCGGACCCCTTTTTAACTTAATAAAATCTTATTTTGTCTCATTATGCATTCAAGTAAAACTTCAGCTAAATCCTTAAATGCACCAGTTATCTGATGTCTCTATTATGTCCTGCAGTTCTTTGTCTGCCTGGTCATCCTGTTTGCCTGCGAAGTTGCTGCTGGAATCTGGGGTTTCATGCACAAAGACACTGTAAGGCTGCAAACATACACTAGAGTTGAAATACTCATGCAACATTGAGTCAGAAAGTACAATAAATACTTGCAGGTCCTTAAAGGTAAGTTAAACAAAGTCCTCAAAAAGTCAGGATCCGTAAGCCATGGTCTTCTTCAGGTAAAAGTGAAAAAGTATAAGGAGTGTGTCAACATGACAAAAATTTGTATTTAATCAATTTCTAGCACTGCACATATCTTTAAAATCTTCAATTGGACTTTATTAAATCTTCAATTGACTTCCAATTTGTGAATGCTACATTGCTGATTTACCATTGTGTTTTAATGCAAATGAGCCCTGTCTTAAGTCATGTTCAAACAATTGCACTGCATGAAAAAAAGAATCTATTATCAAATCATTTATTTCAGTGTTTCAGTGGGCATGCCCATGTCAAGGATTATGGCAATAAAAGTTGAATCTGGCGCAACTTTTTTATAAATGCATTGAGTCATCCCACATTACTGTGTTGTATTTTTGGCAGTTAGCAATCTTTCAAACTTATAGATCTGTTACACATACTGGTTGAACAACATGCCCACATAAACACAACTTCTTTAGTTTTTAACACGTTGAGTCGGTTTCGGTCTGATAGCCGTGTTACTTTTTCTATGTCATGTTGATGTTTATTGTGTCACATCTCTGTCTTATTCTTTTTTCTTTTTTCTAACAAGTTTACTAACTGGTGCAATTTTGAGCTTGAACACCTCTAACAACAGTAAGTTTTAAATTTAAGGCTGAGCCCATAGAAACCTATTTGTTCCCGTTTTAGGTGTCGAAGGAGATGATCAGCTACTATGATTCTGTGTACGATAAGGCCATGATACAAAGCCTCACTGACCAGGACAAGAATAAGGCAGCTGCTCCTGTGCTCAAGGTCTTCCATGAGACGGTATGATTATACACTATAAAATATATAAATGTACATGTAAAAATAATAGTAAAGACCCTGGAGAATTATGTGAAGTCTGGGGTTTGTCTTTCGTTAGCTTTTCCACTTCTACATTCACTGAATACTGCAAATACAAGTTGAAGTACAATTCAGGAACTCAAGTCCTTATTAGTTAAAAAAACGTATTATTTACCAGCAGTATTAATGTGTAACATGGCTCTATGCTTACATTTATTTTTTGGGGCAATAGAGTTCCTAAATCAACAGATATTAGGGGTACAGCCTAAACTGTAATTGAATAATTATTTAATAAGAAATAACATAGACGATCTAAGGGTATAAATCCTTAATATGATTTGGGGCAAGTCCATTTAACGGTCCATTACGATAACGGGCATCAAATGTAAGTTGGATAGCACACACAAATTCGGATTTCTTGGTATTCAGGCAGCAGCGTTTTGCACCAGTTAAAGTTGGTGAAGGGAGCTCTTACCTGCATAAAGTGCATCCAAACTCCAAAACTGTATACTATAAAGACAAAAAATGTATGAATCAGATAAAAAAAGTGGCCATGGTACAGCCATGCCACATACACGAAAGAAAATTACTTATCATTCACTAGCAAGGACCACAACCTGACCGAATACTTAAAAAAAATTATTTGACAGAGGTACAAGTTAGTAGTTGAATTTTTTGATGATGGAGTGGTGTGAGGAAGCTTCATGGGGACATCCGCCATGGCACCTGAGTACGACGGAACCCCCTCTAGGACCCTACCGAGAGAAATAGAGGAGAAAACGGAAGAAACACGGTAAAAGGGGTGGGAGGGTGGGGCGCAGTAAGCGAGAGCGAAACAATGTGAAGGTATTTATGCGGGAGGGTGTAGTGTCGTGGTTACGTATTTAGGGTGTGGTCCTGCTCCTGAAATTCAATTATATAACAACAATTCACTAGCAAGGACCACAACCTGACCGAATACTTTTAAAGATTTATTTGACGGGGGTACAAGTTACTAGTTGAATTTTTTGATGATGCAGTGGTGTGGGGAAGCTTCGTAGAAACATCTGCCGTGGCACCTGAGTATGACGGAACCCCCAAAAAGACCTCCCATTATTTGAGGATTATTTGAGCGCCGATTTAAGATCTTTAAGATCTGACTTGATGTAACGATGATATGCTTGCAAGGACCAGCGGCCCATTATTTGAATCAAGTGTTTGGGGATGCCATTGCGGGAGGCTCAGGTGGCGGCTCCAATCCGAAGCGAGTGTCCGGAGTAATGGAAGGTAGAAATGCCAGACAGGGCTAGTATGTTGCGGAAGTGGTGGTCCAACCAAAACCGAGTGACGACCTGCCCAGAATCGGAGGTGAACAGGGGTTCGGTTGAAGTTATGCTCTGGGACTTCCGTGATTGTAAGTAGTTGGCCTGGGTTTCGAAAGGATTCAGCGGAGACCAGATCTTGAAATAAAAGACGGGAGTAGGCTGACCGACTCGGTTAGTCTTTGTTTGCTTTGAGTAAGTACTAGGTTGTCGTCTGAAAAATGATAAGTCTGAAAGACAGCTGTGACGGCGTGGGTCACAACAAACGGTAGCGGCGGTGAATTCAGAGCGTCTGAGGAACTCAAGAAAAAGGTGAGCGACAACATGGCTTCTAAGGTTCAAGCTACGTGAGTACTGCTATATCCGGAGCGGATGGTGTATTTGCAAGCGGAGAGCAAGTCTGTGATAAGCGGGAGGCGGCGAGGATTTGTTGCCAGTTCTTTGTGAAGACAGATCAGAGCGCAGTTAAATGAGAGTGGCTAAAGCCATCTTCGGGCTGCCGGTTATTAATTGAGGGAAGGCTAATGTCGCTCGGTAAACATTGGTGGTAAGTGTTTTGATGGCCATTTCGGAATGGGCGTAGGAATAGAAACGTGTAATGGCGAGATTGGACGACAGTAAGTGAATGTTGTGATATGCTGTTAAGGACGAAGTGCCAGGAGTTAACAATCAGGGTTATTAAGGCCGGATTTACGGGTTGAACATCGGTGTCGAATATGGAGGACTGGCATTGGTCGGTATCCACAAATGGAGCGTCTGACGTTCTAATGATTATGTCTTTAACTGTTAAGTTGTCGGAGTATGCGAGGATGGATTGTGGGACCCACGAGATGGCTGCGGTGTGGGGTAGATTCCGAAGAGCACGGAGGAAGCGACCTGACGTTTATTTGCCAACTCTCTGCTGCTAATCATTTCTGGTTGTACAACCAGACGAAGCGGCGTCAGCATAGGGCTGATCGTGAGGGTGAGTCAGTTGGTCGACGCGGAAGAAGTGATCCCGTTCCAGTTGGTGAGAAGACGGAGTCCTGCTCATTTGGAACTGTCCAGGGAGAAGACTGAAGAGTGACGGGATGAAAATAGCGGTTAACGGCAAGAAAAGGTTCGCCCTCGGGGAGCTATACAAGTGAAGAAAGATTATATGCACGGGATCGAGCTGTGAACGCCGGAAATGGTACTGCGGTGGGGTGCTGACAACACAATCTATATGCCATTCAATAAGGGTAGAGGGGCGGATGTGGCCGGTGATGGCTGTTTGGAAAGTATGAGTGCCAGTGGGAGAAGGCTGAAGTTCTTAATTGGGCCCGATGGCTTACCTAGGACGGAAATGAAGTGTGAAGAGGCCGGGTGGGATGGGAACCGCAAAGGGAGCGTGGTGGGACTGTATGAGCAGCAACGGTAATTCATTGTCGAGTGTGCTCCAGTTCGGATCAGGATCCCCGGGTAACATGAGCTGTTGTGGTTGTTGGATGTGGAGGGCTGAGGGCGCTGGTATCCCGGTGCCAGATGCCCCAGCCGATGCTAGCTGCTGCAGTTAAAAAGCTGGGGGTACTGGTATCCCGGTGCCGGATGCCCCAGCCGATGCTAGCTGCTGGAGTTGGAAAGCTGAGGGCGCTGGCATCCCGGTGCCGGACGCCCCAGACGATGCTAGCTGCTGTAATTGCTGGAGGTGGATAGCTGGGGTTCTGGCATTCTGGTTCCGCTGACCCCGGCTGGAGCAAGCTGCGGTGGTTGTTGGAGTTGGATGGCTGGGGGCGCTGGCATCCCGGTGCCAGCACTAGCTGCTGCCATTGCTGGAGGTACGTGGGTAAGGGTTCTCGACGTCACGGCGTTTGTCTCGGGTGTGCGTGGTGACGTCACCTGGGGAAGCGCACTGGTGTAAACAGAGCGGCATGACCGCTAACTTGAGTGTTGAAAAGTTCTGCGGTATTGTCCCTTCTGTAATTGAAAGTTATTTGATGAGTTTCCACTAGACCAGTCAGAGTTTGTTGAAGAAGGCCGGACAGCGGGGGCCTTGTTGGAGCGTGGTCGCGATGTAACCGGGTATGGGACGAGAGGCCAGCGTTGCACTTGTGGGCAAAGGAGTTGGGGTATCGTGGCGGCGGCGGTGATATACTGCCCTTGCAGTACCTGTTCTCTGATGAGGTTGCTGGCCCGGGAGGCGAGGATGGGTTGTAGTGGTCTGTCACGTCAAGAACAGATGAACCGAGCGAGATATGGGCCCAGGAAGAGACAGTTACAGACAATCTTTCTGAACTCGCCCGCTGCCTGGATGGCTTTTACGCTTATGGAAAGCGGGGTCTCGGACACTGATGCGTTGGAGAAGTGTCCGCTTTTGTTGCCGGGGCTGATAGTGTGGATAGATTTGGATCACTGTCAAAAGAGCACACTAAGAACATATTTACAGAATGGTGTACTGTGTAGAGAACAATGATAATCACTGCATTGTTTTTGTGTTTCAGTTGAGCTGCTGTGGCAAGGGAACCTCTTTTCTGACACAGTTTACAGACACACTCAAACTGACCGACCTCTGCCCCAGCTCTGGAACTACAGACGTAAGTGCAATCATTCATCTCAACAGTTATATCACCACGTTCATGCATCAACGGTTTGGCCAGAGGGTGAGGTTTTGTTCACATCGTAGCTTGATAAAAGCAAGCCATTTTGAGTTATATTGCAGATCATATATTACAGGTAAACCATCTTAACATTACTAATCATACATTATTAGTCCTCCAACATCAATGACAGAATAGGTAATTTGCCAAAAAGCTGCAAAACGGTAGCAATTTGGTTAGGTTGTGTCATCACAATGTAATGTTTCTCAACCTTTCTATCAGGACTCAGAGTTACTTGATATGCAGATGGGAGTATTGTATACACCCCTCCTGGACCCCTGGAAGGCATAATGATACATGATACAGATTAATATTAATCCTGAATTGTTATTTCTGTGCCAGCCCCAGGTGCTGCCAAAAGCACAAGCATGAGCTTCAACGCCCTGTTTGAGGATAGGTTTTATAGAACATTGTCTTTATGGCTGCCATTTACATGAACATAATGTGAAGTTAGAAAAAACAAAATGAATGTAGTGACAGCATGTAGTGCTCATTACAAATGGGGATCTGTGAAAAGAATAATTAACTGTTAATAGGTGAATAATACATTCTCTATCAACACAACGACATCTGTGAAAAGCCAAAGTAAAATGTGGCACTTTGTTTACCCCGTGACCTCAAAATCAGTTCACAGGGCAAATCAAGTTGTTATTGCTTGTTTGAAGCAGATATTAATTATTTGTTTTGATTTTTTTCCTTTTCCAGAGTTGCCACAGCAGGATCAAAGATTTGTTTACAGATAAGATTTACCATATTGGTATCGCTGCTCTGGTGGTTGCAGTTATTATGGTGAGAGCATGAAGCTGCACATCACAGATATCAAACCTTTCAGTAACATGGTGTATTTCTTGCTTGAATTTATCCAAAAGCATACAAAAGGTGCATACCATAACACACAATATTATGTTCAGTAAATATAGCTACACAGAAATTGACAGCTGTCACCATGACAACATTAAATTCAAAATAAATTTTATGTAACATCCACCAAATAGTATTGTAGTCATGGCAGTCGGTGTCTGTGTGTAGGCTGGAGGAATTGATACAATAAATAAACAGTTATAAATAAAATATATAAATCAGATAATATGTATAAATTAAAAATGATGCTGGTTCAGTTGCATCAGTTACCTTAAAGACATAAGTACAGTTAATGAGTCTGACTTCAGCAGTAATCAGTGCAAAATGCTTTACTCTTTTTTTCTTGGGCCGCCATACAATAAAGAGTGACCATAAAATATTTCAATACTGCCTAGCACAAGTCTATCTTCTCAAACAAGAATAGAATTATATATAACTTTTTAAAATATATTTATGCTTTATTTAATAATTTTGACTGTCTGAGAAGAGTATCAAAGACGTGTGTGTTATTAAGTCCTTATTGTTGTCAACAAATCCCACAAAAAGATCAAAACTTGTTATGCTGTGCCTCAAAACATTGACTACTTTATCATGTCAGTGGCATTCAGCACTATGTCAATTGGTTCTTACTAAAGCTTTCAAAAATATATATTTAGATTTTTTTTTAAAGGCTCATAATATATCCTAAAACAGCTGGACACTGTAGTTTACAGAAAATATAACTCAAGCAGGAGTAAATAGTGCACTTGGTAAGGACTATTTTCAGTGGCAGATGAACACACATTTGGTGCTTTAGTAATTGTTTCCAGTAGCAGTAAAAATGGCAGGCGGTGTGTGTGTGTGTTCATGGTAATGAAGGAACATGCCATTCAGTGCAACAATTTGGCTCACTGATGTGTTTTTAATAGTTTTTGGATAACAAGGATAAGATATATCAGGTTTGGCTACATAGACAATACTTTTTAAAAGGAACAATTCATTGTTGGTCAAGTTCTCCAGAGATTTATTAGCATAAAAACTGTAACAATAGGCTAGTTCTGTCTGTCAGTTAAACTGGTATATCTACCAGCACCTCAGAAGTTCACAAATTAAGATTACAGTGGGTACAGAAAGTATTCAGACCCCTTTAAATTTTTTACTTTGTTTTATTGCAGCCATTTGCTAAAATCAAAAAAGTTCATTTTATTTCTCATTAATGTACACTCAGCACCCCATCTTGATAGAAAAAAACAGAAATGTAGAAATTATTGCAAATTTATTAAAAAAGAAAATTGAAATATCACATGGTCATAAGTATTCAGACCCTTTGCTGTGACACTCATATTTAACTCACATGCTGTCCATTTCTTCTGATCCTCCTTGAGATGGTTCTACTCCTTCCTTGGAGTCCAGCTGTGTTTAATTAAACTGATTGGACTTGATTATGAAAGGCGCACACCTGTCTATATAAGACATTACAGCTCAGTGCATGTCAGAGCAAATGAGAATCATGAGGTCGAAGGAACTGCCCAAGGAGCTCAGAGACAGAATTGTAAATCTTGAAAATTATCAGGGGTGCCCAAACTTTTGCAGGCCACTGTATGTCCTTTGTTTCACCAAAGAAATGTTTTAAATTAAAAGAAACTATATGTCTGATTACTAACTCTGTTCTTCATCACACATGCAGACGGGGACCTTTTAGGCCAATTTGCCATCATCCAAGAGGACGAGGGTGAGTGGGGTTTGATTGTGAAGGAACCTCTGGACAGAGAGACCAAAGACCGATACACGCTCAAAGTCATAGCCACCGATGGGAAGTTTGAAGCCCCGGTAATGGTCGACGTCCATGTGTTAGACATCAATGACAACAGTCCACAGTGTGAACAGGTGAGGAGGAATATGGGTTATTTCACCCTTTCATTAACAGATCATATAGGCTCTTTATTTATCCCTGTGGGAATCCCAGAGATATGTGAGGAACAGAAAGGAATAAGAATGAAATAATGAACACAATAAATAAAATAGAATAGAAAATAAATAAATAGGCATCATAAATAGTTAAGATCATGGCATCAAAGCAGTATTAAATGTATACAATGTATAAAACAAAATAGTGCAAACAACAAAGCTTGTCAGACACACTCCCACCTGGGAGATGCTTAGTACAATAGTCTTCTTGGCCACTGGGAACAGTTAACAAAAATGTATTTTTATTTTATTTGTGCCTTTTAATTGTTCCAATAATGTTTCTCAGTAAATTAAGTTTTCATTTAGAAATAATAATACACCATGCCTGCCTCGCAGTGCCACCTAAAACCTTCTCTAATAAAGAACCTCATTAGTCTAGGTTTCATTGGAGTGTTTGTGTAGAACAAATTAAGGACACACTGAATATTTCTAGTTTTTGCATGCAAATTGTAACATTTTAAGACTACTATCAAATATCTGTAAACCTCTACGAACCTGTATTGTAAAAAGTGTACATATTATGTACAGGTTCCAAATAAAATCATTTGTTATTGGATGTAATCTGCATTTCCTTCCAAACTATAAACCCTCTCATTTACTCACATAAAGGACACTGCCGCTGCAATAACAGAACTGAATACAGTACAGCCAAAATTTCTTCTCCATTCATATTTTATTCTGCAGCCCCCACGCACAACCAAGAACATGTTAATATAAATTCTGAGAGGAACATCGCTACCCTCCAAATAGGAAATGCTCTCAAGTATAAACAGAATTTGTTGGTGGTTGTTAATGGAGTAAGACATAGACAGATGTTGTGTCAAACAGCACCTGATTATTGTTAATTTATTGATTCCTAACAGTAAGCATTGGGTCAAAAGATGACAGAGGAGGACAAACTAACCCCAATTGAGGAAATTCTTGCATACACTGCAACCTACTGGAAATGTTCAAGTAACAGACTTTCAGCTTCTATATAGTTTGATTTGGTTTAAAAATGTATCAAAATGTGATGCTCTAACACGTAAAAACATAAATACTTATTTACACATTTGACTTCATTGTTAAGATAACATTTATTTACCTAATCTTTGTAACATTCATTTGACAGACAGAGAATGTGTGGTAATTAATCTTTTTATCTTAAAATTTACCTTAAGTTAGTGCTATGCAAATGGAGGCCTGATTATTGTTATTATCCCCCTGTTCCAGCTGGTGTACACAGAGGCCGTGATGGAAAACTCGCCCACCAGGATGTTTGTGCTGAAGGTTTCAGCTTCAGATCCAGACGTGGGAGCGAATGGACAGATCTCCTACACCCTCCACGGTCCCGACGCAGACAAGTTCCATCTTGACCACAGGACAGGTATGATGGTGTCTGTTTGGGGTCAAAACAAAAAATGTGTTTTCACTTGGCAAAACCATTGGCGCTCTGTGCTAAAAAGGGCCACAAACGTTTCTATTGTCATTTCTTTTTTCCATTTTCCGGAGCACCTCACTGAAATCCATCACACTTGGTTTCTGTCATATCATCTTTCTCTCATGTCTTCAGTGCCACCCGATTGCCTGTAAGAACATTTTTAACCAGCAGAGAGGTTGCAGATAGTCAGAGAAGTCGGTTGGTGAGCCCAACGCTTTGGTACAAATTGAAATATCTTGACAACTACTGGATAAATTTTATAAATGATAGCAGTTTACACTTTTTTAAGCATGGTCACACCAGGAAGTGGCGCAGCAAAGTTTAACATTGGTGTTGTAGTGACGATTAACAAGGCTAGCTGGCAAACTACTGTAGCTGGTGAGCTAAATGCTAACACACCAGCCAGCTGGGAACATGCTATCATGTAGTCAGTCATAATAGCTTTGTTGCTTGGATGCTAACCACAGAGTTTATTCAAGAGATGTTTTGTACCATCTAACTGTCTAACCATGCCTCTTTTTTTAGGGTTAAGTTCAAGGTTCAAGGTAATAATAGAATAAACTAAAATAAAGAAGAATAATAATAACATTAAAATATGGTGCACTAAAATAAGGTAGAATATTCAGTTCAATTCAGTTTTATTTATATAGCGCCATATAATGTATATAATATAAAAGTTATCTCAGGGCAGGTCTAGACCGACTCTGTATAAAAAAGTCTGACAATGAAGAGCTGAGCCCGAACAGCTTTTCTTCTCATTGCCAAAAAACATTCAATCTGGATATGCTAATAAGTGGGCATGTAGTGTGTTTAATGAAACATAAAACTGAAAATATAATTTGTAAGTTCTGTAAGTAATCTGATTATTATTGCATTTGTTGTGACACGGAAACATGGTATACCAGGTGCCAAACTTATTTTGAGTTTCATTATGACTTCAGTATCCATTGTTCTCTAGGTGAGCTGTTTACTCTGGCTGTGCTGGACCGGGAGAAGGAGGTCAGGTACAACATGGTGGCAAAGGCAACGGACGGCGGGGGGCAGTCTTGTCAGGCAGACATCCTGCTGTTGATCCAGGACATGAACGACAACCCGCCTCGCTTCTCCTCCAGCCACTACGAGGTCACCGTGTTTGACAACACCACCGTCCGAACTCCCATCAGCGTCATATACGCCAAGGACCCAGACACAGGTAGGAGGAGTTTTTAAATGTCATAATGGGTGCTGTGAACGTGCAAGTCAGACTTGCAACACAATAAGACCATAGAGAGCATTCAATTATTTCTGTCAGGTCAGAACATGTTGTGACTTCTTAGTCCTTGTATCAGGGATTTTGAACACTATTAAAACCTAATGCACAGGCTTGCCTTTGCATGTTTACAGCGTGTGTGTATGAATGTGGTATTACTAATTCTAAACACAATAAAAGACTAAGCGGCCATTCCCAACAGAGTCTAGCTCTCTGAAACGCCCACCTGATACCTCTCCAGTGTGTCACTCTGGCTGTACAGGGATTTTAACCCTTACCCCTGGCATCATTTACATCTTGCTGTAATTATTAGGTCACAGAAATGTAACATTTTCTAGCTTCTGTTAGATGTGTAAAGAAGACGTGTTTTTAGCTCCAGATTCTAAAATTGTGTTCAATTGCGTCTTTTGTGTTTTTAGCCACAGTCAAACAGGTGGCTCTAGAGATGGCAGGTTAGATAAATATGACAAATTAGGCATTTGCAAATATTTTGAAACCTATCTCCCTCAAGATGAAATCACTTTAGTGATCCTCTGACTTCTCATTTAGCGTCCTCTTTAGGTCAAATGTTTAATTTAAAGACCTCCAAAACTAATAACATCACAGTTCGGCCTCAGCTGGACTTTGTGTCTATTAGAAAATGTAAGCATGCTAACATGGTAAGCTAAGATGGTGAACATGATATTATATGATACCATTTTATACCACTAGTACTACTTCCCTGCCTTACTGGTGCATTGCTACATTTCTGGTATGTTTCAGCCACCAGCTGTTGATTGGTTTAATTCCAGTAGTGTGAACAGGATTTACTTTCAAAGTTTAACCCGTTTTGACCCAATGAAGGACCAAAGAAACAAAGTTTGTGTCATGTGAGACAATTTACTAAAAGGTTGTAAATCTGAGCATGACATTAATCAGAATCAGAATCAGAAATACTTTATTAATCCCAGAAGGGAAATTGCTTTTTGATACAGTTACAATGCTCAATAAAGTTATTGAAAAAAGAATAATAAACATTAGGAAACAGAGGGTGTAGAGGTGTAGAGGGAGGGTCCGAATATGGTTGGACCAGGGGCCGGAGCTGCTCCAGGACGAGTCTTTCCAGGGCCATCATGATGTGGGAGGTCAGTGCCACAGGTCTGTAGTCTTTGGCTCCACTGGGACGTGGAGTCTTGGAACAGGAACAGGCAGGAAGTCTTCCACAGCACAGGGACCCTCTGCAGACTCAG
>JAVQJL010016167.1:0-14015 GCA_036024295.1 Nannoperca obscura
AACAATCACCATCCATAAACACATTTACAAAAAACTCAATTGACAGCATTAATTGAAATAATCATAAACCCATAAAATTATTTTTTTTATGACATTCCACATTTCAGGAACAGTTACAGGTCAGTCAGTGTGTCTTCCAGTGTATGTTGTTAACACAACCCGAGCAGGGTTTGAGCTGCAGGGCGCTCAGGATTCTGCGCCAAAGGTTTGACCATACGTGACTCATATCTAATGCCACAGAAATTCATAAACACTGTCAAAAATAGAGAAAAGTAGGCTACATTTTTAACAGGTGTACCTTAATGGACACGCAACGGGCCAGATGCATAACATTTTATCCACAATATAGGTTGTTTCTGATGTTATCTTCCAGATGTGTACCAATTTCTTCACAACGCGAGGTCCAGTTGTTAGGAAACTGGATGGGGCAGGGGGAAAATCACCAACCACCACTGCAGAGACCAGGGCTTACTAATGTAAACAATACACAGTGTTTGGTGGGAAGGCGGTGAGGGATCATCCATCTTGTAGCATCACTTGTGACTCCATATTAGGGCGGTCTCTTTCCTTAAAATCAACTGATTAGAAGTAACACGTTGAGTTTGCATAATCCTAAACGACATACTAACCACGTATTTTTTCACAAGGGATGAGAAAGCCATCAGGTGGGAAGTGGCAATACTGGTGGGTGCCTTTGGGAACCGCTGGTGCAGAGCCCCAAAATAATACGTTTTTACAAAAAAGTTTAGTTGCACTCACACAGGCTCTGAAACGTTCTCTCGGCATGTGCACGGGCAAGAGTGTCTGCGTGTGCAAAGTGCAAATGAGAAGATAAGCCGTCCCATTGGAGGCCGGGCCAGGGCTCCATCCTATGATGTAACAGCTAATGACAGTAAATGAGTGGAGTTCTTTGCTCGGGCACATCGGTGACTCCCAGAGGGAAAGAGCCCGCGGTTCACTCTAAGTGCTCTGTTGTTATTGCTGAAGTGAATGGAGTTTGTTATCACAGCTTGTGTGCCCCCCCCCCCCACCACCACCTCCGTCACTCTGCAGAGCGACAGAGCAAAACCCCTGCTGCGTTTCTCATGCTAGACACCACATGCCTGCACACACACACACACGCACACACTCATGCACATTTCCGTCGCAGTATGTGGAGGCATGTAGAAAAGTAAGTAAAGGTAAAGGTTGGAGGAGCTCATAGCGTGCGACTCGCCTGCTACCGCCATGATTCTGCTTACATGTAACTTATCTTATCAGCTAATCGCGTTGGCAGACAACAAAACACACACACACACATGTGCACACACACACACACATACACATACACATACACATACACACACACTTTTTGGTATGTACCAAAGTAACCAGTATTTTGGCAGGTGTTCCCGAGTTTCCTTAATCAGGATAAGATAATCTTCCCTTTGAGTACACACACACACACACACACACACACACACACACACACACACACACGCTTAGCTAACTTTTGGGGACATTACATAGACTCACATTCATTTCCTGGAGACGTACCCTAACCATCACCACTAACCTAAAAATCATTCTCAGGGCTTTTGTCTCTAATTGGACAAGCTATTCCCAATTAACTAAGTCTGAAATGTGTCCCTGAAGTCAAAACACACACACACACACACACACACACACACACACACCAGAGGCAAAAAGTAATCAAATACATTTTCTCAAGTACTCTCACTTAAATGCAGCTTTAAAAACAGGACCAAGTACTTATTTGAACTTAATATTTTCAATTCAAGCAACGTTCTACTTTTATTCCGACTAATTCCTCATGACTACTTTTACTTTTAACGCTTGAACAGATGAAACATGTCCTGCCATCAGTGAAGATTTTTCCACTCATGCGGTGCGGGCTGCAGGGGGTGTCGCAAAAAACAACCGCGACAGATGTTGTCCATGAGGGGGAACTGCACTCCGAATACTGTAGGGGGAGCCATGTCGTCCGGTGAGGTGTCACTGATCCTTCTCCCTGAAGATTAATAATCTCAGTATTATACTTCAGAAAACTTTCTGCACCTGCTGTGGAAACTCTGTGATGGGTCATCGTGTGATTTGTTAACTAGGACTGTTAAAATCCTTCAATGCACAGAAACGTTTTGCGTGTGTGTGTGTGTGTGTGTGAAACCAGCTGCTGAAAACGGATCTGACACACAGTTCAAACTGAGACGGCAGCGAAGTGGTTTGGAAGAAGAGTGCGATACCCGGAGTGACGCTGATGTGAGGGTTGTCGTCATCGTGCTCTTTCTCAGAAAACAACTGAAACTGATACGTTATGTGATTGTGTGTAAAAGGTCCGTCTCTGCGGATCCACACAAAGAAGGGTGTTATTGGTAACCACTTCAGAATGTTCTCTCTCGAAACACTACAACACGAGCCAGATTCCTGCACAAATATCGAGAAAGTTACACTTGATCTTGAATAAAAATCCTTGAATGGAGTCGAGTACTGCTGGAAGCAAGTGAAAGGATTTCTCTGATTGTTTTCACTACTTTGAAGACACTCAGCAGCATTCAGCCATCGCAATACAACAAATTACACATTCATGGTGTTGTTTTTGCCCCAGAAATATCTAAGATTTCAACGTGCAGCCAGAATATTCAGCTACATCAATCTTCAGCAGAGCTCTTGAGTGAAAAGCTCAGGGATATTTGCCTTTAGGGGAACTTTAGTGGAAATACCTGCAGGATTAGCACACGCTCCGTGAGCTCTGACGCAAAGACACTGGGTACAGCGCGGTGGGGTTATGTACCTGGCGTAGACCATGTGCTGAGTCTCAGGTGAGTTTGGAGAGTCTATCAGTCACAGTCCTGGTCCCCCCCGAGGCAGCCTGCCACTTCAGATTTACTGCCCTGTTTGGGTTTAAGCTCCTGTCCTGAGACCTCTTCTATATAAACATGCAACCACATATTCTACACACTCGCATGAGTGTGTGCATGTGCCCACAGACACAAACACATGCACACAGATTATCTTGGATGTTTATACAGAACGATCGAGCACAGATCTGATAAGGCTTATCTGATCCGAGAGCACAGATCATTAAATCAAGAGTAAGAAATTCTCACGCACCTGTCTGCTGCGGAGAGAACGAGTGTTGTTTCATACTAGAGCCAGAAAATGACAGTAAAATATTTATGTCTTTGTTTTCTGGTGCTCTTTCCACAGCACATTCCTACACCTGTGATCTCAGACTTCAGGGAACAATTACAAAAGGGAACTGTTTTATGGTGACAAAGGACGATAAGATTACGTTGGCATGCTTTGAGGTCTCAGCCCGTCCTCATTTATTTATTTCCTGGATTAGACTGCAGGTATTAACAGTTTTACACGCATTACTGTCTGATGGCAAACACAAACATCACTCACTCAATCTCGATTCCCCACATAATAAACACTCCATTTTAGACTCTTATGAACCATTACTGACTAGAATAGTGTCACACACAGTGGTTATCGATGGTGACTGATACATTTAGATAGCACCATTAGTACATACATTTTAAAAATGACAGAAAGATATGAATCATATCATGTAACTTTGGGTTCCCGGCTGGAGAGATATTTTAATGCCGTGGTTCATTGGCTTAATCATGCATACGTGCACGTGCACTTTATCACGTGCACATATGGACTCAATTCACCATCAGGGTTGAAAAAAGTAAACACCTTTGCACATGTGGCGAGAGTGGGATCTTATATTGTAAGATTTAAAGATTAAAATAAACACAAAGAACCAAAAGAACACAAGAACCTTTCCTACTCCAGACACATAGTCAATACGTGAACACACACACACACACACACACACACACACACACACAAACAGTCACTCATTGGCTTGCTTGAATAACTTATGCGCACCAGACACAGTGTTTCCTGCCAGAACAGCTGTCCTTCAACACGCGATGCTTCGCGCACATGTTGAACGCCACATGTCGGACCAAAACGTCTAGTTCGACGTTCAAAACTGATGTCTTCCAAAAACGTTCCACACACATACACGAGGAAAACACTTCCTGGTAAGTTTAGAGTTGAGGCGCACGCTTCAAACACGAAGCCTACAAAGCTTTCACAATCAGGAATCAGGATTGTTACCGTGGAAACACAGCTCTTACCTGTGAGTTAGCCTTGCTGGTATAGTGGCTAGCATTAAGGGCTAAACGTTTTTTTTTAATTCATGCTTGCTAATTACAATTCACTCTAAGTCAAAATAATGTGGATCTTCTTCAGATGCTGTTGAACTTTTAACACCACTGTTTTTGTTCATGTGTGTGTAAAAATGTATTCCAGAGCACAAAAAGTGTTTCCCCCTGAGCCTTACTGGCCACCATACTTTAGACTAGTCCAGAACAATACAAGATATGTTTGTAACAGTACAGTATATCTATGTTTGTCAGGTTTAACAAGAGACCCATGATTAAAATGAAAGTAGTCACTGAAGATCATTACAGTAGGAGATAGATAGATAGATAGATAGATAGATAGATAGATAGATAGATAGATTGATTGATTGATTGATTGATAGATAGAGAGATAGATGACATGTTAAGATGAGATATGCAAGCTTGTGTACAGTAGTCAGTCATTCTACCACACAAGCACCTAAAAAGCAGTCGATTTCTTGGTTTAGGTGTTAGTTCAAAAGGTAAAACATGAAAACGCACACAAAGAGCACAATCTCTGCACATGCAGAACTTTATTTGAAGACAGAAATCTAGATGTTTCTTTTCTTTGAAGTGTTAAGACCTCTCAGACGGGTTTGATGTTCTCTTAAAAGACACACATTTTTGGCGAGCAGTTTAGTGACACTATCTGATTGTTTTGTGCTATGCTATGCTATGCTACGCAGTGTGCTAGACTTGCATGGCTCAGTCAGATCAGATCTACGGCGTCGTCTCCATGACGTCACACACCTTTGCTGAGCGTGCCAACAGTCTGAGCGGACAGAAAAGGCCCGCATACGCTGGCACGTTATTGTCGCATGCTGCATGCATGATAATCGTCTGGCTGCTGCTTATCAGTCGCCTCATTACAGCATCACAGTTTCTGCAGCAGCCAGACGATCCAATGACTCTGCAGAAGAGGTGACAAGGAGAAATGTGATAAGACTGTTGTTACATCAAGACTGCCACAAGTTCAGTTTTCAACTTGAAATCACGTTCACTCATCTCAGATAAAAGGGAGACATACCATTAGCTGTGTTTTATCATTAATTGTATATACTGCTAACACTTTGTACGTTATATTACTTAGATTCTCATTTTTTTGCTGATATTTTATATTTCTTCTCTTATTTATTCTTTGTAAATATGTGTGAAGTCTTAAGTCACTGGTGCATTTTCATTGTGCTTGCACAATGACACTAAAGTTCCTGCACTGAATTAAATGAATATATCACGTGGGGAGATGGAAGGACATGTTTGAAAACACATTTCCTCTGTACAAGTGTTGAATACCAGAAATTCTCATCAAAATCTAACCTAAACCAACACGTGAAAGCTGCTCAGTGGCACATGAAGTCAGAAACGTTTGACTTCTGGGTATAAACTTACCCGGATCGTCCGCAGAGCACTGGCGTTCCCTTTAACCCCGCCTCTTTTAGGACATAATGGTTTAAATAAGGGCTATTTAAGTGTTCGTACCTTAGACTGTACATAATGACGCACAGCATGACAGCCCCCCAGAAGTGAAGCCGAAACATCTGGATCACGTATCTGGGATATTTTGGCTTGTGGAGATGTGACAGTGATTCGTACTGGACGAACCTGGAAGTTGTAATTACACGATTCGGCCACTACGTCACTTCCTGGGAGCTTGTGGTGAACCTGGTGACTATGCTGAACATCTGCAGGTTAGCTTCTCCAGAACAGAGCTGCTGGAGCCTCTTGGTGCTGTTTAAACGTGTTTATTCTGAAGACTAGTTGTCTAATTTTCTGTCAACATGACCTGAGGCATTCTGAGAGGTGACAATGTCTCCCCGGTGCCACACCTCGCATGACAGCACAACAGTAACACTATAAATAAACTCTTCATTGTTATTGAGGGCCAGAACTTCATGCCAGCAGCCAAAGTTTCCACAGTTGTACAAAGCTTGTGGCTGCTGCGCGATCAAATCGATTCTTTCTGACATCACAACCTGCATTCCTGCGTGAACTCGGACGAACACACACACACACACACACACACACACACACACACACATTCCATAAATCTGCACAGGTGCTAAGCAGGAGAATAGGAGGAGGGAGTGAAGAGGATAGGGGCTTTAAGTTAAAACCATAATTATGGGCTTTGTGTTATTTTTAGAGCAGCAGTCAGAGAGCTAGCATGTAGAACAAAAACAATAACAGAAACTTTGCTGCACTTAAGCCACAGACAAACATGTTCTCCTTACCTTCTACCCAAACCCACATGAGTAATGTCGAGCCTGATTCATCAGCCGGGCATTACAGGCTAAGCCTAAAAACCAAACCCAAGACTAAATAAAAGCCAGGAAATCTAAATCTGCTTTGTTTGTGACCGTGGACGGAACCCCCTGTACCTGGTGATCCCTGCGCTATTGATATCTGTCAAAACAGTATTTCAGCAGAACCAGTTTTTAATAGCACCTACACACACACACACAGGCCTAACCTCAATTTCTCGCCACACACGCGATGGCATACTCTCAACAATGACTCACAGCTATTACCTGACACTATTAAGCATTGTGAAACACTAGCTGGGTTACCCTCAGAGTCACATACTGTCAGTCCCTGTTTCCTCATATTTCATGCTAATCCTTATTTTCAGACAAATACGGGCGAGTGTGTTTGGACATGTTGCGTGAATGACCAGGCTGCGTGTGACAGGTGATCTGTCACGCTCACTGTACACAGATCGAACACACGATGCCCTCACAGTAACTCGGGTCAGTATGATAAGATACCAGGCAGGTGCTGCACTACACCAGGTGACCGGACAGCAGAGCCCCGGGTCAACGTCATTCATGAAACAGGCTCGACCCCACGATAAGAGACGCCACAAAAACACGGCAGTTATGTGAAATGCTATCTAAACATTGCACAAAGCAGAGAGGCGTCTGGTATTGTTGGTGTGATCCCTCACCTGTCTTGACAATAAAGAATACATTCGTGACGTGTGTGTGTGTGTGTGTGTGTGTGTGTGTGTGTGTGTAGGTGTGTTAGGAATGTGTTTTTCCATCGAGTAAATCTTAAGCCGTGGCCCAGCGCTCAGAGGCACTTCAGTCTGGAGCTGCTCACAATATAAACTACAAAGTATAAACAAGCGCCGGTCCAGAGTCCTGCACTTCCAGTCGGGACCACGACTACAGGAGTGACTTCTCAGAGACACCATTTTTTGCAGTTTGACAGCAAACACTTCCTTTTGCCTTTTCCATGTGAAATCAAAGTCATATGATTGTGTTTGACAGAACTGGAGGTGCTTGAAAAAATACTAACAACAGACAACTTAATGCTCCATGTTTGAAATAAAAGCTCATACAAATGATACCTACATGTGGATGAGAAACTTTGTTTGGGCTGAACAACTTCAGGGGAAAAAATCTAAAAATTGCAATTGTCTACAATATGTCTACATCATTTAGAGGATCACATAAATAAAGATCCGAAGGATGCTTGTTGTTGTCCTCCCTGCAGGCTTTAGACAGTTATCTGTAAAACAAACAGTTTAGCTTGTATTAAGCTAACACATTAGCAGCTTACAAAATCTTACAGCCATGTTTAGTTGCACTGACACTTGATGATGATGATGTTGTTGTATTTTCTCCCTCACTGACTCAATTCTAGCATCTAATATTAATAATTTCACTTTTTAAATAATATGCAGAGTAATGCAGCCAGTATGTTGTGAGAGGAGGAGGAAACAGAGGACGCTTAACATGTAAACAAGGCAGTAAAGTCATTGTTCTACGATCACCTGTAATAATACGAATAACACTAATAATGTAACAACAGCTCTCTTTTCAAAGTCAAATCCGTGTGATGCTGTTTGGTCATTGTGTCAGAGCTGAAATTCACAGGTCTGTCAGATACAGTTTCACGTGTCCCAAAAAGTCCAGTCAGTCATCTTCAATTCTTTTGTGCAACAAGAATAATTTTACTGTGAATCAAGTCGTCAGTGCTACAGCAGAGGTTTGAGCTCCTGAAATAAGAAGGTCCAGGTCTCCAGCAGCGCTCCATTCCTCTCTCACGGACCACCTGGGTGATCTGTTTATGGATGCCATCCCAGCTTCTGGCCCTGAGCACATTCAAGCTCCTCATGCCTCTTTTGTTTAAAGAAAGTCAGTTTATAAAGTCTACTGCACAAGCAGTATGCAGATTAGAAACAGTGATTTGTTCAATCAGTCCAATGCTTTCAATCTGGATCCGAGGCAGCTCGGTCCTGTAACATAACCACCGGGACACTGAAGGCTTATTTCACTGGTTTGGATTAACATTATTCCTTTGGTGGATTACATGTAAGAGAAAGTGTTTCCATGCTCCCAGAGGAACATCATGTAAACTTTGATTTATAAAAAAAGGAGTAAGTATTGTGTGTGTGTGTGTGTGTGTGTGTGTGTGTGTGTCGTGCGAGGCCAAAGTGTTTCCACAGGTTAATTTGAAGTGAGCAGCTCCCGCTGTTATCACGCACTGCAGAGCACTTTGTTTTGCTGCTGCCGTGAAAAGTGTTTTT
This sequence comes from Nannoperca obscura, assembly GCA_036024295.1. Taxonomy (NCBI): domain Eukaryota; kingdom Metazoa; phylum Chordata; class Actinopteri; order Centrarchiformes; family Percichthyidae; genus Nannoperca; species Nannoperca obscura. The sequence goes on from JAVQJL010016167.1 coordinate 8,737, forward strand.
GAGCTAACCCAAACACGGTCTATAGTAACAGTGATATTATCTACCTGAGCACGCGGGGCCCACCTGCGGGGCTCTGACACAGCAAGGGAGATGTTTTACCTCGTCTGCACGAATGGGCCCGGAGCAGGGGAGGGAGGTGGGGGGCGTGTGGGAGGAAACTCACGGAGAGGGGCGGGGGGGCAGAGAAGTTTAGAAGCTAACACGCATGAGGCTGTTTGGACAGGTTGAGCCTGCAGACTCGCTAACTTTTCATCAGCTAGTTTTTCTTCGCTTTAACGGCCACACTATAATTAATCAGATGTCTGGGTTGGATAGGCACGCAAGGGTTGGGTTCAAGACCTTTTGTTTGGATAGATGCCTGGTCAGGTGTGTGCAGTATAAATAGTTACCGCCTGTTTTCTCACAATGCCTTTCAGAGAAAGTTCAATTAGAGTGGTGTGGCAGCGACACATCTCCTGACATGAAGGAGCCTCAGAGTGCAGCAATTATGGTTTTCTTCTTTTTTTAGCATAATTGGAGATCATTAGAAGTGAAGCAGAGGCACATTCTTCTTTTTATACTAGGGTTTCATCCCCTCAGTGAAGTGTTAATGTTGTTTCTCCTGACTGTGGCTCAGCTGAAGGGCATTTGAGCCAAAGACAGTGGGATACGATCCCACGCCGCTGCATAAGCTAATCCTGTATTTCCAGCGTTATCGTGGCGCTTACCCATGACCGCCCACCCCAGTCAACAAGCAGGTGCTGCAGTTTCTGCCTCTGAACTTCTGTCCTCACCTCCATCTGCCTGGTCGTCCCAATGGCCAAACCTGTTTCTCTGGCATGCAGGGGGAGTCAACGAATCTTAGAGTACGTACGTTCAAAAGCCGGATCTAATTCTAAATTAAACAGGAGAGTTGGGAACTGTGCCAAAAATCAACTTGGTCAAACGTCGGCGGCTGACGTCCCGACCAGCCTCGTGTTATTTGATCTTTTAAGTTACATCAATAAATCCCCTGTCTGTCGATCCACAGCCTGATGTAGATGTTCCAACATACCACAGAACGCCATGCAAAAGGAAATGCATGATAAAGGCATACAAGAGCAATACCTTCGTGTTGGGTAACAATAAATTTAGTTGCAAAGTGGGAGGAAAGGGGGCGCCGGTGGATCCCGAAGTACAGTAAAGGTCCCATCTGTTCGTCAAAGGTACAAGCCTGTGTACATTAAACCTTCAAGGTAGAAACTAAACTATTAAACTACGACTCCCAAGATGCATTTCAGAAAGAAATGATCAAATTCTGCAGTTTGAGTGTGAATCAATAAAAAATGATGTGTGGCTGCACACCTGACGCTGCACACTTGTTAGGAAGATACATTTATTGTTCCTTTCATGGAATTGTTGATATTAATAAAAAGTTTAGGATGTTAGAAATTGTTAAAGATGCAGGAGGACCTTAAGATCCAAACTTTGAAGGATCATAAATATCCTGCACTGCAGTTAGCCTTGATTATTCTTTCACATATGTAACGTTAAAGATATGACAAATACATTTTATATTATGTGATGTGTCGTACAGCAGATGGGTCCAGCCAGGCAGCTGCTGTTTGCTATGCTGGATCAATGCGGGAGCGGAGGCAGGACACATTATAACCCCACGGCCAGCTGGAGGAGATTAGGCCTTTTTTTTCCCCAATCAAACTTCCGATCCTTAATGATATTCATTTACGAATTATCACCGGATCAATATCTAATAGCACTTACTACAAACAGTAACATCTGCCCAGGAGCCCAGGTTTCTAATTATACCCCTGCAGTGAGCCATGGGAAGTCTGCAGGGTTTAGAAAAATATATTTTTTTAAGAGGATTTTAAAAAATAAATAAAAAAAGGTTTGTCTACTTTGGACCCATCACAGGGCCGTGGTCCCTTTCTAGACAGGAAAACTGGTATTTAATATGTTTGTAGTTGTCTGGAGCTGCTTCTCTGCATGTAGAAGTACAAGACTAAACAAAATTCTATCAAATACACATGTTGTGAACGTCATGAGACTCTGACATCCTCCAAAACCGGGTTACTGACCTGAAAGATGTGAGAACACTGGAGATTCTGGAGATGCCATATATTTGTGGTATCAAAGCCTTGCTTATTGCAATGTAGTCTTGCATTTCCTTCCATAAAGTCAGTGTGGAGACATGAGAAGGACTGTTCAGGGTCATAGGTCAAACACTGGATCCTACATTTCCCATATTGCAACTCTTTCATTAGACTCTCCCCGCCATGTTAATGCTAACGTCTTTCTAAATCCATTAGAAAAGGTCTCTCCAGAGTCACACAAGATATTACAGTACAACTATTCTGTGACCAGTAAATTTACCTTAACATGTCAATCCAGTGGAGTGCCTCTTTAAAGTATTGTACTACTGAAATATCTCCGGATAAATTACATTTTCTCTTTAATCACCACAATGTACGCTTGAATAAAGTACAGGCTGTATGGATGAAAACATCTGCCATGTCTAATAAATGTTAGAAAACCCCTTTGAAAAGTCAATTTTTATTCAAATATAAGTTTAAAAAAAGTTATTTTGCTTTATGCTACATTCATAGTCATGTACTTTATAATGAGATGAATGACAAGCAAAAAGCCGTGAATCAAAGAAGTCCTTTTAAAACGGTTAATTGTGTAAATGCATACTGTGAGAAAAAGGGATCTAAATATAGACCACAGACAAATGTTATCAATCAGCGTGCTGTTTGTTGGGGTTGTCTGTGGTGTGATGCCTTGGTAACAGCTCTAAATCACTGCTGTGTTTGCAGTTAAAGCCCGTGGGCTAAATGTTCCACCTCTCAATCAAAGAAATGAGTTAAGGTTCAGATGGTGCAGAAATAGCTCTACGGAGCTCCGCAGTACGGTGAGAGGCAGGCAAAGCATCTCGTGCAAACCACTTTGCGTGAGTAGAGTGTTTGGATCCTATTTCAAGTTTAGACAGAAAAGAGCTGAACGGCTGCCAGGTAAACAGTGCAGCGCAGGTACTGATTTGGCCCTGTGTTTATGCTTACACAAAAACAGCCTACAGCACTGCTGAATGGAGGTAGGTCCTATCAGCTGCAGCGATAAAGCAAGGTGTCTATGGCTAAGATCAATCATTGCTTCTTTTTCTTCTTTATCCACCCTCCTACCCCCTCACCTCCCTCCACGCCTCCCAGCTCGGCATGCAAGGAGCGGTTAGCGTGTGAAGGGCTGAAATGGACGATAGCAGCAGATAGGGCAGGTACTGAGCCCGTGTTTCCCCCATGGCGGAGGTTCAGTGACAGACACGCGCTAACAGTAACATTTAGCTGGTACCTTCATGGGGCTGTGTTTTGAGATGACTGTAGACTGCAGATCACCATCTGATCTTAGAACCTGTTCAAAGGCACCAGATGTGTTCAGGTGTGCAATGTCAAGGGTACAAGTATAAAGCAAAGGATACATATATGAACATAGAGTATGCACACTAGACATGTGCCAGTGCACTCTCACATATAGAAAACTGCTTAGAAGAGGTGGTGGGACCAGTTCCAGACGGGGTACTTTGGGTTGGACCGTGGGGAACTTTATCCGACCAGAGGGCACTTGAGGACCAAAAGTAAATCAATGGACTAAAAGAGTTGCATTCAAGTCCAGCAGAGGTGCTTTTTCGGTCAACCAGAGGAGCATTGGGATTAACCAGAAGCAAACTCTGGCTTAGAAAAGGTCACTTGGGGACCAGAGAAGCTCTTCTGCCAACCAGCTAGCACTTGAGCTAACCAGAAGAGCACTTGAGGAAGAGGAGAGAACTTGGACTGATCAGTAGGTTGCTTGTATCAACCAAACAGAACTTGGAGTCAACAGGGTCACTTGGGAACTGAATACTGATCATTGGGGAAATTGCACCAACAAGAGCTGCACAGGCTGATCAGAGGGTCATGTGGATCAAACAGAGCTGAAACTTGGGGTCAAGAGGGTCACTTGGGTGGATTATGGATGACTAGATTGTGCCAACCAGAGTATCACTTAAGGTAACCAGAGGGGCTCTTGGGTTAAACTCAGGCCCCTTAAAAACAAGACTTGGCACTTGTAAGAAGACCACACCTTGGCTGTGCACATGCCCCTCTGCTGTGACATTAGAGCAATAGAGGTTTTCAATTAGTGCAGACATATCCTCGTTACAAGAAAAAACATTTTTAAACGTATAATACGTTTAACCAGGAACCCACTGTGTGCACACTCTTGGTTAGAAGTGTCAAAATATTTTGCATGTAACAAGGCAGTAAGATGCAGGGGGTGACCCAGAATTACATCACTATCTCTGCATGTGTTTAGGTGCTGGCAGTGCCAGGCTGCCTTTCACCCGTGCTTCACCTGTACTTCACCTCTTTCCTTAATTACTTTAATTATACCCTTGTTGGCTCTGTTTATTTATATGCATCTCTTTTTTACCCCTCTCTGTTGGTCTGGCAGGGTGTGAGCATCTCAGGTAAGAATGCAGGAGAACCCAAAATAGCAACATGTGGCTGCCAACTGACTGCAGGATATGCTGCTTCATTTGATCAGATTTCATTTATTAATCGCTGACACAGAAGCAACCGAGATTTATGTCCTTCAAAACCACACCTATGAAACTCTGTGAGTCACTGCATGTACTGTATTGTGTGTGTGTGTGTGTGTGTGTAGCAGGTAGCCAAAGATTCATGTTTTAATGCTACATGCACTAGTTGCAAAGTACATTCAATACGGAAAGTTCTTAGCGTTATGTATGACAACAGCTTTGTAGGAACTTTTTGTTTTGTCACTGTTAAGCGTTCAGGTGTGCCTCTGATTATACGCACTGGGTGACCCCCCCCCACCATTTATCTTCCAAAACACAAAAGGTATGATTCTACCGAAGCGCAACAAAGCAGGCAGCAAACGTTTAGAGGGCTGCATTGTTGGGTAATTACAGTAATCACCATTCGAAGAATAAACTAGATGGAATGCATGCGTCTTACACTGAAGCACATGCGCAGTCTCGCACACTTGCACACCCACACCTGAGCTGACGCACAGCTGCAGACAAACATACACCCCCATGCACAAACTGTGCCGGTGCCCGCTGTGTTGAGAGCAGGAATGAGCGGAATTGATGTGGAATGTGTGATTTTCTGGTCGGCTGTGAAGTAGACACATTGCTGTACCTCGGTGTGCACCCAACTGAAGCATGACTATCAGCGACTTCTGACAGAGACTAAATCTGCTGCAGGGAATCTTGGGAATCTCAGCACTGCAGCGCCTCTTGTTGG
>JAVQJL010016174.1:0-21334 GCA_036024295.1 Nannoperca obscura
ATCTTGGTTGGATTAACATTAAAGAGGACATTGGATGGCGGGAGGGAGTGTGGGCGGAACCAACGCGGGGAAAACAAACTCTCCCCCCCCCCCCCCCCCCCCCACACACCCCAAAAAAATCTAATTTAGGCCAAAACAATCAGGCCGGGGAAATCAAGCAGATCTCTTAAATGCAGAAGGCGCACACTAGACCACCAGGGACACTAATATCAGCACTGTCCTCCAGGCCTGTTGTTACGATGTGGCTGAAACTCCCAGCAGAGACCTCCAAAGTGGAAAAATCAAGAAGACAGAATTGTAAATGAAATGGGATTAGAGAGTACTGCCCTTGTTGTAGTGTAGATCTACTCTAAGTTTTTATAAGTATTAGTCAAATAGCGTTGTGCCAGTTCTCTCTATCTATCCGTGCATCCATTCATTTTCTAAACTGCTTATCCTGCTCAGGGTCACAGGGGATGGAGTCTATCCCAGCATGCCTTGGATGATTTATGGTTTCCAAATGAAGTTTTTTGTGGAGCAGAAAACTGCCTTGTAGATAACTGCTGGCCTCATCCCTGATCCAAAACATGATTTTCCCAGTTGAAAATAGTGCAGAAATTAAGCAATGGCTACAAACATCTGTGAGGTCAGCGAGTAAACATGCACATTCAGTCATTCACAACTACGGCTTTTAATGAAATCAGGATTAACACTTTGGCTGTATTTGACGGTGTATTTGTTAAAAGAAAGACTTCATGACCACCATTTTTAAAAACTATTTTACACTTGTCTTCCTTATCATTTTGACTGTTTATTCCTTTCTCATTCCTTTTATTGATGGTATTTTATTGATTGTTTCGATTTGAGCTGCAAGAAGTGATTATTTTCAAAATGGATTATTTTCTTGCTTCATGGTCAAATCTGTGAAATGTCCATCGCAGTTACGCAGAGCCCTGAAGGTACGCTCTCTTCATTCATTTGAAACCCATAAAAGCAGCAAATCCTCACTTGTTGATAAACAGATCGCTATCAAATCGATCAACATTGTTGGATTAGATTTCTTTCGACTGATTCATTTACTAATCATTTCAGCAGTTATATAAATGACTTCGAACATGTGAACAGGAGGGGGATCGCACTGCTGTCCCAGTGATTAGTAGATCACCTGCTCCACCTCCTGAGCCACGTTCGCTCCGGTCCTGAGTTATGATTGCGTTTTTAGACATGCATTATCATTGTTATTAACATCACCTTTTTTGCGGTGCCTTTAATGTGGTCTCAAAAGATTTGGGGGGAATTTTTCACCTTTACCTACTTACTACGGCAGACAGGATATGGGGCAGAGAGAGGGGTACGACAACGCTGTGATGCCCATGCGCTGTAACCATTCGGCTACCAAGGCCCTCCTCATAAAATCATTTTTGACAGCAGGCTGGACTATGTTATATGTATTCAATCCGTTTCCAGGTTGTATTCTCACTTTTCAAGCATCTGTCAGGCAACAACGGTGACTATTCTGATTCTGAGGTCAATCAATATTTCCGATTGATCAATCCCAAGGTTCTGAGGAGATCAATGTGCTAAGAGCGACTCAGAAAAATGTCCCTTTAACTATCAGTGCACTATCCGAGACCAGCCGCAACCGACTTGAATAAGTACAGCTGTGCCTAGTCCTCGAGATCAGACTTGAATCCTCACATTTGCATTTCACTTTGTTAAATTTAAAGTCAACTTTGTATTTTCCTTAGAGAGAACACTAGCCCAATAATCTTATTATAGGCAATATATCAAGCTGCACAGTGACATACAAGAATTCAAGCCTATTACTCTTGTAATCAGTTCTGCGTACAACTCATCAGCACTGACCTCTGATGAGATCAGCTCTGCTTCATGGAAGAAGATTCTGGCCATCAGGACATGTTCTCAACCCAACAGCCTCACTAATAGCAGTTGCCTCATCAAAAGCTTTCCCATCCATCACCCAGAGGATGTTAGCCTATTAGTGGTGCTGCTTAGCTTCGACTGTAGACATTAGCAGAAGCACTTAGACTTTTCACCACAGTGAAATGCTAACAGATCATTAACAGTGATGACAGAATTGCATGCACTTTTGTATTAAACTTAACTTTTAATTGAGAATTTGTGAGTAAACCAGAAAGGTGGCTATTTTATTTTAATGAGATGATTACATACCAAAAACACCATATTATGATAGGAGATCATTAAAGGGTGAAAGACAACATTACAGACATAAAGTGGATTTATGTTTTAATATAATGTAAATGGCCAAGTGCGTGCACTAGTGTAAAATCAATCACTGGGCAGTTGTGGGTAGGACCCTTCTTATCAAAGTGCAGTACATCAACCATTTTTCTAACTCAAAAGTCACACACTCACTTATTAGTAAGACACTGTCGTGCCTGCATAACCACAAGTTTTTTTTGGTTTTTGAAAGCAATTGATCCACTTAACTCTTTACTGTAATTTAATATGTTACAGCAAATGTGTTATTCCACTGTCAAAATATCCACAATTTCCATATTTCTGCAGATGCTGACATATGGATTGCTCATATATTTCGATGTGATGATGCACAATCAGGATTAACGCAAATGTTAAACCAATCCCTTACTGATGTTGAGGGAATAGAAGAGAACATCCTAATGTTGTTGCTCAGGTGAAATTTCAAACAAGTTTGTATTTTTAAACCTCCTCTCAAGTAATAATAAATTCAGTTCCAGCACCTGAAGCTGGCACACACCACACGTCCTGCTGTGTTTGTAACCTGACATCAAAAGAGCATCTAAAAATGTCTAAAACATGACCTTTAGGGCAACTCTACTACAGACAGCTCCAGGCTGAGCTGCCGATCCTGTTGTAGTGCTTTCTGCATACGGCATGAGTCATGCAAACTTCTTGACTCTCATCGTGAGCTAGTGAATCTAAATGACATGCGTTTTGTGAAAAGACTGACATATTCCTGCATGTGAGCAATGCTTTTGTGCTCCGCACAGTGTGCTACTGTGTGCCAGGCCCAGGCCCAGGCCCTTACCCACATGATGCAACAACAATGATGTAACAACAATGACAGGGGTCCCCGTCCGTCATTATGGCTTTGTCTTTGACATGAAACAAACAGGGCACAGGCATGCAGCACAGCAGCATCCGAAATGTTTTACTCAAAGTGATTACTTTTGAATTGTCTGATGCATCTCCTAAACGTGCTATAACCTAATAAAAATCAATTAATCACAATAACCTTATTTTTACTTAGAGCTATAGGTGTTTGTTTTTTTCTGTTTGTTTTGTTATATTTTCATTCGGTCTGTACACACTCATCTCTACCTTTGCTAATAAAAAAGTTTAAACTCACCTAGTACACAAAACACTGTCAATATATCAATACATCATACCTTAAGTGGATACAGGTATTTGACCTAAATCTAAAATCTGCACGAACAGCAAACTTGAATCCCATCTGAACTCCTTGTTTTACAGACAGCAGGTTGATCTGGTATGACTAGCAGCAGGTGTTTCAGTATCCCACTCTTCCATCTCGCGCTCGGTGAGTCTGCTGCAGCAACAGCAGCATCAAGCCAAGCTGTGGCACACAGCCTGTTGGTTATAGCCTCTTTCTATCACATTCTCTCCCTGAGAAACCTTTATCACCACTGTAACCAGCCAAGCTCAAGAAGAACAACGTTTACTTTGTCTAGCAAACATCTCTGCACTCAGAGGAGAGAGCATATATTACACACCGGTTTAAAAAATAAACCGGTTAAAAATTTGGAGTCATTATAACAGAGAAACACAATATACAAAGTGATAACTATGTTACTGCAACATTATCGGTACCCTTGTTTTCAATAAAATATGATGAAGCAGGTCTTCACACTATTAAAATATAGCACGGCTACTTCGAGAAATGATAATCCAACCATAATCTGCAGTATATATGCAGAGTGTCAAACAATCCACCCTTTGTAGGCTTAAAACGTCATTGTGCAAAGTTGTGTGTCATCATTATCAGCCTGACTTCTGTCAGTTACAACTGTACAGTGTCCCGTTTAACGGTTGTGGAAAAAGTAAAAATGTCCACATAAACCTCTTGAAACAATCCAGAATGTCAGAAATGTCCAAACATGGCCTTTATGTTGTGCTACTGGCTCTTGAAGCTCTGAAGCTGCACTGGATATATTCACTTGACAGCAGAGAATTGGATTGTGCTGCAAGGATGGTTTACGAAGTATTTATGGACATTTTGATTATGCCGGGTTAAGTGGTTAACTATCTAGCCTAGATAAGAAAAAAGGAAAGGTCTCCATGTATGACTCAGTTGTCATGTCTATCCCAGTTTTGTGTCTCGCTCACAGCTGCCAGCTTGAATTTGTGTGCGATGACATATCTTGCGAGTGGCAGGTATTTGGGTACTGGGTACAGCCACCAAAAACAGGTGTTTTTTTCGCATGTACGCACATTTAGTCTGACAAAAAAACAAAAAAAAAAACAGGATGCCTGGTTGTCTTAGAAACAAGGAAGCTGTACCAGTGTATCCATTTGTTTGAAAACAACCTTCCCCTTTTGCTTTGTCAAGTGGGTGATTCTGCTGGACTACATGTCTAAATTGAATCCATCATTAGCAAACAGATAAAACACTTGTGGACATGTTGTAATCATCCATCGGGGCGTGATCGTTTGCTTATTCCTGGCAATAAAGCACCACTCTTCACACGCTATCATTCAATATGTCAGCATTAAATAGAGAAGCTTCCACTGACAGCACACTGGAAGGGGAAAGAAAATCTTTGTAAACTAAGGTGTGTCCGACAAAACACAGGTCAACAGTCTCCGGCTTTGCTTTCACTCAAACACTTGAATACATCCTGGATGTAACCGACATTTACTGCAGCACGTTTAGGTTCTGCAGCATGTACGGATGTCCAACTCTGATCCAGGGGATGTGAATGGCATTTTTATTTGGTGAATTAAAAAGTAATCTCTTTTTAAAGTAGCTGGGAGTCTTTATTTCTTATGTTCACAGAACAAAGGTCTTAAATGTCAGTCTGTACAAACAATGTGCAGGATGTGACTTTTGTGACAAAGTTGTCTATAGAGTCTATACAAGGTTCAGCCTGAATTGCGTTTAGACAAGATTGACTCACATCAATCATGTGATATCCCTGGGTTTATGTGTTAAAGGTCTATTCAACTATTGTGAAATTTGTTGAACTATTATTAAAGAGAAGCTCTGTGGGCACAGTTTCGGGCACACGGGTACGCAATGACTTCTCTCTTCTGCAGGTAGCTTGTTATGGTGTCAGAATCAATAGGGATCAACAAGAAAGCAGAAATGTTTCCTAAGGGGACAACGGAGACAGGCTGAAGAGGGCTTGGTACGTAGTGAGGTGTTGGGCACAAACCTGGACAGACAGCCTTCTGAGAATGTCTCCAGAAAATGCTGAGGTTATGTCGGGTTGGCATGATGGCGCGACTGCAACGCAGTCTCAGATCTCTCCGTCTCCTGCTCTCTGTCATTCATCCATCTGTTCCAGTCTCTCTCTTTTCCTGCCTGGGTCAGTGTTACACTCCGCTCGGATCAAGATTCTCTCCAGCATGTCGTCACATGATCACTGGCTCGTCTCCTGCCGTCTCTAATGATCCCGTCTCTCCCTGCTCTCTGTCACACTACAGCAGTATTCTGTCCATCCAAAAGAATCTCACCCTCTCCTATCTCCATCTCACCCTCTGCCTCTCTCATCTTCTGCCTTCCCATCATGTTCTCTCCTTCTTCTCCTACTTCCCACACACTCATTCAGTATTCATATTTTAGAGGACATTTATGAGCATGAAACCGAGCGTGTGCATATGCACCATTTTTTCAGTGCAGAGGAAACCTACATTTTCTCCTCGAGCCCTTTGCTGTCCCCCTCCTCTTCCTTATCTAGCTAATCCAGATTCTGGTTTTGGTTTCGTGTTTGCTCATCTTTTTTTAGACTGAAAGCCATGTGCCACTCACTCCTACTCTCCCTCTGCCTCTTTCTCCATCTTTTTCTCCCACTGCCACCCACTCAATCCCTTTCACCTCTTCCCACTCCATTTTCTCTTCTTTCAGTTGATGTGATAGTATGTGCACTGCAGACTGCATGTGTGTGTTTGTGTATACATGACTGTTTTTTTTTGGTGTTGGGGTGGTAACATATGTGCTCTGCCAACCTGTCTGTGGCTTGCTGCCACAAACCATGTACAGATTCATTTGTCACTGTATCTGGTCAGATACGGAAAATAACTGCAGCAGTTTTGTCGTTTCAACACACCACTGCAGCTATAGGTTTTCATCATTGTGCTGAATGTAATATGGTACTTTAAATTGCAGTTATTAACACATGTGTATTGTACAGCGGCCTATTAATAGCTTTGCTGCAGAATCACAATTTCAGTTCTGCAATTTATAGATTTTGCAATATGTGCAAGTTTGTCTGGGAGGGGTGACATAAACACCCAACACCCTCTAGCAAAGCACCTGCCAGGCCATCAATAAGCTACTGTCTCACAGATATTTGCACAGATTGATGACCTTTAAAATGTGCCTTTTTTGGGTCACCTGTCGCATCATGCACTGTTAAAAAGAGCACTTGTAAAATGAAGGCACATACTATGACATCAACATCTCCACAAGACATAGCGAAGACCTTACATAAGTCAAAGTCTTGTAAATGCACCGGGGACATAACAGAAGGTTATTAGCAACTACAGACTTGAAAATGTTATTCGCCTCGTTATCTCTCATGAACTTGCATTTCAAGCACCATGTCTGACAAATGAATACAAAATAAGGTTACTGGAACTAATTTCCCATTTTTTCAAAATTTTGAGAATGAACCAATTTTCAGTCCACTTCAAAGAAATAATCCATTATCAAAATTCTGTTTTCCAACTACCATGATACGGTATTACAGAAATAAAAAAGGTGCCTTTTTTGCTGACATGTATTCTGCACACAGACAACAAAATTAACTTTTAATTTCAATGGCCCATGGGATAATACTTTCAAAAGTATAACATTTTGTTTGGTTCCATTATCTCAGACAAAGAACTTCATTAAATGGTGTCTGTTTTTAAGTCTTTAAAATTAAGAATTTCCTATGTCCATTCTTGTATCACGAGCACTCACCTACACATCATCACGAGCTGAACTGTTGAGATTACACAGGACTACAAATCTTGCTACCAAACGTATGCCCATCGTTGGTCTTTTCTAACTGCGATTGATTTATTCCATTAACATGTTACATCTTACAGCATAGAATATACTGTATGTCAACATAGGTTGGTGATGATTGCAGCTTGATATACACAAAAACAACGTACACATCAAGATACAAATCCTGAAGCATTATTATGGATTATTACATAAAGCCTTCCAGGGCAGCACAGACTATATGAGGAAGAGGAAGCTGAGGATAAAACGATGAAGAGGAAACCTTTGTAGAGAAAACTTAGCAAAAACGCACCAAACAGACAGAAGTGGAACTGATCAAAATGCAAGAAAATACAAGAGAAATCTAAAATCCACATCAAATAACAGCCTAGGCAGTTATATCTCACAGGACTTCCTTCTGTTTAAAAGGGGTGACTGCAGATAACTAATTATACCTAAATTCATAGTGTAGTCATGTTATATTCCACTCCAGGCTGAGCAGCTATCAAAAACATAAAATGCTTTGACATATGACATATTTACCATTCTTGGTCCGAATTCTAATAATTCCTAATTGCCAAAATGATAAAAAGGCACAAACGTGAGGAATAAGCACTAATTTCTTTGCAATCCTGCAAAAGCAACATTGGAACATCACAAATAACTAAAATACGTTCCATCATTATTGACTCTGGTTACCTGCAGGACCAAAACAAACAGATACGACAAAAAGCTCTACTTTGCTGGTGTTTCATCCCAAAGCAGTGTGATTCCTTAAGTACCTGTAAACACCAGCTTTGGGCCCTGCTAAATCAAATAATCTAAAATAAGTTGTCAATATTAGAGCAGAGGAGACAGTTTTCTGGCACAAGGAGAGGGAACATACAATGCTTTGGAAAACAAAGAGACAACATACTTTATCTAAGGAACTCGGTTTCCACTGGGCTGAAGCCTACAGGGAAACCAGCAAACCAATTGTAAACACTGGTGTTGATGCAGCCTTATATGATTGAGCTGGGCTGACATTGGATTGTATTTTTTATTTTATTTGATTAAATATCTATTCTATAAGTCAATACTCAGATGGTTTAAGGTAAAAAGCAGGACAGACGCAGTGCGGGAATCAGTATTTAATAAGAAAGATGTAAACAGTAAAATCTGGGATGTAGTCCATCATCCGTGTGCCATAAACACTCAGTCCCTCTGCTCATAACAAACTTATCTGGTGCTGGAACATAAAACTGAAGAATACAATGGGTGTAGACTGCAGTGTGTGCCATTTGTCCGTAATGACAAAAGATTTCCTCATTCTTCTCCCTTGAACTCATCTGCTGTTTTGATCAACAACAAAAAAAATATATAAAAAGAGATCACTCTTTTAGACTGGATTGCCATATTATTATTTTTCAAAGCAGCATTCATTATCCTTATTGGGACAGGTCATCACTCTCCAACTGACACCTCTGGTCGTTTATGCTGAAACATTGCTTAGTGAAGGCATGTGCCATCTGAGGGGCATGAACACAATGACAAGAGAAAAACACTATAGCCAAAACTGGAGGTCGTGAGAAATGGAGGGCCCAAATTATCTGTGAAGTATTCTCAGTGTGAATGATAAACAGGTGTGACATTCCCCTTACTGCCCCTACAGGTCCTTTTTATAAATAAATTTAAAAAAGGAAGCATGTCATCTACTGCCCAATCAAAAGCATACAGTCTGGATAATGTATAGGCTAGCACTTAAGTCTTCTAGTAATGAAAAGACTAGTGAAATTATCAAATAGCTACTAAATAATGAGGAAATAATAGTCATTTTACTTAGTTTAACTGAGTACTTTGGGATACTGGCAGTGTACACAAACTAGGCTTACAAACTGGCACATCACTTTGGGCTTTTGTAACTTGCGATTGGCATTTGTCATACAGTAAATTGACTGAAAAAAATCTCTATATAGCTATATCTATATATAACAAATATACAATCACCCAATCACTGACACTATAGTTAGCTGCAGCCCTGGGTGTTTATATGTGCAACAGCATCCAAATATGTGACAACAAGTCGATTAGCGGCAGCAGCGTCTACTCTCATTTAATCAGGACAGCTGGTTAAAGTGGCATCCTGCGGGCCTAGCTAATGGAGATGTGGCCTAAGAAATGGGTCTCAAACCAGCACTAAAACATGGACTCAGAAGCCGGGTCACACCTTCCGCGCGGCGGCGGGCTGGCAGCCCTGCATGTGCATTTAGCTAAAGGCAGGTGATCAGTCAGATCGGCTCCTCGCCCGGTAGCTGCCGCTCACCTGAATTTTGACAATGCCTTGTGGCCAAGACCCGCTGCATCGGTTCCGCTCGCTCTCCCATATCCTTCCGACTGCCGACCCGCCTCAGCCTCGCTCTTCCCGACACCGGCACAGGGTCGGAGGGGACGAATTCCCAAAAATGTCTCACCGACTGAATTATAATAGCCGCGCAGACGTCATTACAAACGGAGAATGAATGGACCCAGAGACGTCAAAGAGATGAAGCTTCATCGGTTATCTGACGGGTGTCAAGCAAACCTGATCCATGCCATCAACGAGCGAAATCAATTTACACGGTCGTTTTCAGACCGCCGTACCCTGGCCGTTTGGTCCTCCGCTTAATTGCAACACGTCGTCGGCTGTGGCAGTTCACTGAGAGCGGGTCATTTCCATGTCCCTCCGTCGGATCTCGACATAGTGATTTTTTTCCCCAGAAGACAACAGTGCTGCGGGTTTGACGAACAAGACGAGTCCTTCGATTCTCATGTTGTAGTCAGTGGCTTGTGTGTGCCATCAGCCGGACAACTCCCGAACCCCAGCACGGACAGCAGCGTTTCCCGAGAATCTAGCCCATCCCCTCGGACATTTCTTCCACAGAAATACGTACAAATTGGCTATTCCCCTTCCGTGTTCGGCTACGCAAATCCCATACAACGTTATATTTACGCACACCTGACCAGTTTTAGTAAATGGAAGACCGCAGACACTTTGGAGATCTTGCGGAGAAAGGGCGCCACTGGTGGTTTGTGAATAAACGCATCAGCAGCTGATTCAAAGAGGGCAGTGTTTTCGAGAGAGTGCCGTTCCCTTCTGTGAGGTCACCCAGAAAGACCCCGGGGGAATTTGACACTCTTCTGTTTGTTCAATTACTCTAGAGTTTCAGGGGGTACTCTGTTTGAACGCTGTTTGTTAAAAATAGCATTGGGCTCGCTTTAAATGCAAAACATTTTCACAGCTTCTTTGATTGGGTCCGGTTGTGCCATTGCGCATGCGTAGTATTTCCCCACATCAAAGGTCGTTACCACAGCGACGAAACATCGCTGCAGTGAATGCTTGACTTGTGCGGCGAATTAAAATGAATTTTAAGTAACATTTTGTTCAAAACGTATACAGACTTATATTTAAAACGATCGACAATTGGACGTGTTTCTATATACAAGCACCGTTTTTATTATTACTAAAAAGTATGTTATTTACCTATATAGTGAATGTGTTGTCCACAATTCTACGTTTTGTTTGTAGATGACCCAACTTAAAACACCACATTTTGCTCATGTGATTACATCAAGGTAGCAATCTATTAGTTGAGAAAATATTGACATAAACCGGGGAGGGGGAACTTCTATTTTTGAAATTTCAAGTTCTTTTTGACAAGTTTAGGTTTGTATCTTGACTCCTGCGCATTTGACCGACAACTCCGTAGGCCATTTTACCGATTACCCTCTTGAAACACTACGATCTTTGGTTCGACGTATACTGGGCGTGGATCCGTGTCATGTAATAAAATTCACACATGAAAATAGGTGTAGTGTCACATGTAAAAAATGCAGGCGAACAAGCGAAAGCTATATCAAAAGGTGATAACAATAGAAAACAAATCTCGTCAGACCACTCGGCCTAGTTCAGTCACAGCGACTTCTCACTTTCACTCAGCCTGCTGCCAAGACTGCTGACCCCAGGGCTTCCTCGGGGTTTTTTGGCATTATTAAGGCGTCTGTAATTGCTGTGTTAAATGCAACATGATAAATACCCGACATATAAAATATTGACCCAAAAAGCCTATATTGTGAGAAACAAATATTGTTCTGCAAATTTACAATACCACATATCTGACATTAGCATATTTAATGACTGAAAAGTGTCCAAACGTTTTATGGGAACTGACGCAAGATGATGACCAGTGACGCCACACACAACTTTGGTATGTGTATCTGTGACCTCCCTTAATACTGTCTAAGCGTGTGTGAGTGTCTTCTGAATTGTTGGTTTCAGTTAGGTTAAAGAGAGCTCTCACTCAATGCATGCTGGATAGGGTCGAGCCTCCGCAACTCTATACAGGACAAGCAGTTATACAACATGAATAGATGGATTGAGAGAGATTAACTGGTGTCGTTACCCAGAGTACATGTACATTAAATATTTTGTAACTATTAGCCATAAAATAAAATAAATTCATTAATGAGTAATTATTAGAAATTCTTCTTGAGATCTTTTTAAAAACCCAGCATGTAATCAAGAGAATAGACTCCCCCTATTTGGAGGACAAGATGGTACGTGCCAGTCTCTCCTCCTCTCCCTCTCATTCTCCTCCCTCCTGCTTTCAGTGTCCTCCATCTCTCTGCTTTCCCTCATTTTCTTATATTGAGGACATCCTCATTTCCAGAGACTGCTGCTGTTCCTCCCTCATCTGTTATCCGTGTAATCTCTACAGTGCTGTTGGAGAGGTATGTAATATCCATATTTCCATTCATCACAGAATTTTAGGGAGGATTTTTGTAAAGACGTGATAGATTCAGTACAGTTCAAGCTGCTGTGACGCTTTCATTCAATTTCAGCAATATTTATTCCACTTCATTATTTCTCCTCGTTTGTATTTTCACTGAGTTCCTCGCAGTCACGGTGGTCCTTAATTCTCTCCTCCATCTTGTCCTCCATTTATAGCACACATGACTCATGCAGTTTTGCAGTTAGAGAGCAGAGAGCAAGACGGAGGAAGAACTCTCTCTTGGCATCTACATGTTATTGCATCTGGATTAGGCTCTTGTCGGGTCAAAGAAATAGAGATTCAATCCTTGACTATGAATAAGTTTTACAGCTGCAATACCATTCCCTCTTCCTCCATTACAAAACTAGCAGATTGTCCCATGAAAAAGCTTTAAACAGGAAGCTGTCTTAAGGGTATTTCTCCAGTGGAAGATAATGTCACAGCTGTTGTGACCAAAATAAACAATTCCCTGTTCTCTGAGCATCGGAGCGTTCCCAACAATGTCATCCTTTTCCAAGGTCACATTTAAGGCCTCACTGCCACCTGACTGCTTCACTGCTGTACAGTGAGTCGTGGATTTTCAGGGCTCTTTCGTATGTCAGTGTCTCTACATTCAGCAGAGCAGATAACATGATGCCTGAGCCTAATTTAGAGGGATAATGTGGCTGTGTCTGTTTGATGTTTTTCCTCAGTGAAGCAGCACAGAGCTGACCTTATAAAGACGATTCCCGACCAGACCACACCTCTGTTCCTGAGTCCATGGAAGCCAAGGCCAAGTCCGGGGCTCCAGCGCCAAAGGTGGCATCTAAAGCAGACAAGAAGGAGGCAGCCCCAGCAGCCCCACGCAAGCCTGACCCTGCCCCTGCAGCCCCTGAGCCTGAGCATCCTCCTCCCCAAGATGGAGCAGCAGAAGCTGAAACGGCGGCAGCAGGTGATGAGGCTGCGGCCTCCGGCACAGACTCTCTGGAGCACCTAAAACCCTTTCTCATCGGTGGTGTCGTTATTGCTGCAGGAGCCATCTTGCTGGGAGTGTTGCTACTGGCGAGGAGAAATTAAAACCAAATTATTATCTCAAACTAAAGTATTTACTGGTTGAGGAGTTAGTGCGTCGTTGCTGATTGGTTCACAGACTATGACGGTCCACATGGGGTATGGGGAGCCACTGTGTATCTCATGTTTTGTTTTTGGCCTGCTTTCACTTGTAGTGACTCAAACCATTCAAGTTTTGATCAAACCTGTATATGGAGCATAATTACACATACTATATGCATGACGTTGCTTCAATAATGCATCGGAACTCTGATAATATATTTCTTTAAAAAAAACTCACATTGTAGTATTGAGCTTAAAAGCCAAAACTCTCTAAAGGTAGCTTATTCAACTGCTTTATCTTGTTTAATCCAGTTTGCACAAATATTGGCATAAGCCTGCAATATTTGTACATTCTTGCACTGGAAGTGAGCTTAGTTCGCTTTGCTAAAAGACCATGAAAAACTGTATTCATAATGTCGCAACTTATAGATGTTACTACTGGCTATCAGAGTTGTTCTAGGTTTCATTTTACTTTTAAATAAAATAATTGACAGAGACAGCTGGGGATATGCATTGTATGCACATATTTTGGCTAGATTAATGCCTAAGCGAAGGGATTCTGTTTGTCTGTTTGTTTGAATCCCAACAAATCCAAAATATGTCAAATAGAAAACAGCACAGTGTAATTTAAAGAATCAGCTTTTTCAGAGACAGAAAATATAAGTATGCAGTGGATTAGGAAAGGGATGTTAGGGATTGTTGGTGATAAAACATGTACAGTGTGTGGCAGAGAATAATAGTGAAGTTACTTCTCGCTGTAGAATAGGAGTTTTATTTTACTGTTAAATGATGTCACAAATCAATAACCTTTCATGTCTCAACAGCCATAGATGTGCTGGTTCAATCTGTTTATATCCTACTGAAGATGTACCTGCAGCAGGCTGAACAGCCATTAGTGTTGTAGTATCAGGTTTAAAGCCTGCTGCCAAAACATTTTGAGTTGTTTCTGTCTTCACTGTGCTCCCCTTATGTGACTTTAGGAAAATAAATCTTGTTTTAAAACATTAACAACTAAGTACAAGTATAATGTAATGAGAGCATCTAGGCTGCTAATACAATGAAAGTGGGGTGTAGATGAACTACTGTTGTATAGTTTACTCAAAGGGGAGAAAATATTGTCAAGCAGTCACAATGTCATTGCTGCACACACTCACCTGTACAGCTGTCCACAATATTGTCCACTCACATGTAAAGCTCATGGATATTTCTCTGTTCCATAAGTAGAATGAAGAAAGATAGTTCTTCTGAGACACACCATTAGTTGATTTTAGTTGTAAGGGTATGTATGAGTTTTACAACACATTACTGGCCAAAAGTATTTTATGAACATTACCACATTCACCACATTCAACACCCCAAACACATCCAAAAAAAGATAGTATGCCAACACCACACAAACTTCACCTTACATTGTACAATACAGTGTACCAAAAAAAAAATCCTATTTTCATAATTTCAACAGCGTATAAATGCAATAATTCAGATAGGACTCCTCATTTAGCACATGTGCTGTAGCAAGTTAAATTACATAAATGATAATGTAGTAATATTGCTGGTGATGATGATGTATGATGCTAGTGATGGCAATGGCAGCGATGTTACAAACAGTGATGATGGTAATGATGAAGCTTTTCATGATGACTGTAATGATGGTTATGATATATTTTTGATATATTTCTAACATATCTTCCTTATGCACACTCTGCCCCAAAACTCCTAAATGTAAAAAGAAAGAGGTTGTAATCTAACCTTTATTAAAAGCAGTGAACCAGCCCAAGCGAGTATTTCTTCAGGAACAATTGTCTTTCAATAAAACTGATCATTCATTTAAGGTTGCATGATTCATTTATACAATTAAGTCATACAATCTAATAATATGCATATACTTTTGGCATGTCAGCACGATGGAGCACCCTCTTTTTGATTAATTCTTAGGAATTTTGTTCTTAGTCATATGAATTCTAATAGTATTTTTGGTATTCTGTGATTTATGTTGAATGGTCTTGTTCCTTTGTACATTGCCAGTTTTGAAATACAGATCAAAGTCATATTGCCACTGCTGGATGACAATCTTTAAAACTTTTAGATGTGATTTTCATGTTTAAAAGTTTACTGAAGTCGGGATTCTAAAAACCTTCGAGTAAGATGAACAATCCTCAAACATAAACTCAAATGTTTGAAAGCTAACAGTTTGGCAGTTTGACAGCAGAATACGTATAGTCCCCTGAAATATATCCACTGTTAAATAAAATATTTTATATTCATGAACACTGAAATAACATACTTTGAGAATACTTGGCCACATCAGTACGTCTTTAATCACTCTTTAGTAACCACATTTGAGGAATACATGCTAAAATATTTACGTGTTGGTCAGTGCGTAATGTTATGTGGTTATATCTTTACTTATCTACTACTCAATTATCAACATCTATACTAGCTTACAAAAGCCTTTATCGGTCAGTTCTACAAACACCCACAAAGATATTTCTTCATTCTGGCCGATTCTACTCAGGTAAAGGCATGCTGGGAGTTTGCTCAGGTCATCAAAAGAATACACAAACACAATAGACCTAGACCTGCCACCACAGGTGCAACAAAACTCACAAGAGTCAAGGAGATGTCAATAAAGTACGCATGGTCTGTACTGTACTCTGGCAGTCCTGAGATCTACACCATTGCACAGAATAGTAGGATGGTTTGTTTTAGCACATGCAGTTTACAGAGTTGGCAAATAACTTGTAGTTTATATGCTAAATGTATACAGTTGCAATCTTTTATAGGTATATAGTTAATATCAGTAGTATGTGAAATTTATAGCGTTTTACTGAGAGATATTTCTATATTTTGTCCATCCTATTTATATCAATGGGGGTGGTTCTAATAATCTGTTCACGTTTATTAGAAGTAAACCTTTGTGCAAACAACGCTTTTATTCTGGAGAATCAGAGACGGAAGTCTTGCTGTTGTTGCGGAAAGAGAAAACGAGGGAAGCTTCCACACTTGCAGCTAGTTTTGCCCAGAATAACATACAGTTTAAGCTTTATGTGAACTTGATTCGTAAAGGTGAGTAAATCAAACGGTGTTTTTTTCAGACTTTGTTTTTTGACTATTAATTATCTAACATTATGTCAACTCGTGTTAACATGTTACTAGCGGCTAACGTTAGCTAACAGTTTACTGTTGTGCTAATCGCGTGGCCACAATCTATGGGCTGTCGTTAGCTTAAACGATGGTTACACATTAATCCGCCACTAACTGACTCTCGGTAAAACTGAATTAAAATTAACACTCCTACGTACAGAAACAACTTTGAGTTAGCTAAAGACGTAGCGTTATTTTGCGTTAATCTTTTCAACGAAAACACCTCCATTAAAGCTACATGGTTTTGTACCTTGAAAGTTAGCAATCCAATATGACGCTAACGTTACCACTTGGGTAACAGCTCGATTTCTCAGTTCTTCTTACTACTTAACAAAGTAGACCATCTAAACAAATTAATGTCAACCACACTGGTGCTTGCATGACAACAAATATTTAACAGAAGTTTATTTAACCTTTAACTAGTTAAATGTTGCCTAGTAGCATTACATTTTACACTCTGGTATTAATGTTGACAGGGTGATGTTTCTCTGTCCCCAGGTGTCCTACAATGATCATCCCTGTCCGGTGCTTCACATGTGGGAAGATCGTGGGTAACAAGTGGGAGGCATACCTCGGCCTACTTCAAGCCGAGTATACTGAGGGGTAAGATTAATAAAGTTACTTTCTGATTTCTGTCATTGCACTATAACTTAAGATGTCACTAGTACTAATGGTTAGTGGCAATATGTCACTTAAATCGTGAATAAGGCTTGTCAAAACCAAAACAATTTACATATGCAACTTGCGTGAGCGGCTGTGCCAAAATAATTTTCTGGAAGCAGTCAAGTTGAAGTACAATACATCAAAATATTTTAGCCTTTTCATTTGTCACATGGTATGGTCGTTCACTCAGCATGCAATGAATAACAGCAATTACCTGAGGCTATTTAGGCTGCTATCCTGTACTGTTATCTGCAGTAATGTCCATGTACTTTACTTATTCATTTGGTTATCTGTATGCCTTGCATTAGGACTAACATTACTTCTTCTCTCCCTCTTAAGTGATGCCCTTGATGCCTTGGGCCTGAAGAGATACTGTTGTCGGAGGATGCTCCTTTCTCACGTGGATCTTATTGAGAAGTTGTTGAATTATGCTCCACTGGAGAAATGATTGCAACTGGTTACCTTTAAGAACTGAATGGACTTTGTGGGGCTGTGACAGATTCATGTTATGTTGATGTGTAGTCAAATAGTGACCACAGTGAATACCTTTGGAACATTAATGTGTGCACCTATTTGATAATGCGTTTTTCTAAATAAAGCTGTTAAATTACATTGTTACTTGTATTACTGGCTTATGTAGTTACAACAATCTTTCTATCGGAACTATATGGCCAAAATGAGTTCTCAAATCGGAGCACATTACTAGTACTTTTACTTAATGTCTGTGCCTGTTCTAAATACTAAAGAGACCCAGATAAGACTTTTTGAAAAAGTGGGTTAACCAATAAGTGTTTTTGCAGTTCATGTGAATCGATTCTGCGCTAAAGGCATCAGAATGACCAATCATAATAAAATGGCAATAAAAATATTTAATAGGATGCTTTGACTGCTTCAAGTTCAAATACCATTTTCAATGTCTTACTGATATATGAAAATACAAAAATAGATCATTATTAGATGATCTTTGTGGTCCTCAGTGAGCAGACAACCTAAATGCATCAGGAAATAAAACACTGGAATAATATTTTCAGGTAATTTTTTTTAATCTGTAGATTTAATACAAAAGAAAGTGATGAAAACATTACATTGAATTACACAAGTTATTGAAGTGTTCTGCGCATGCAAGCATTGGAATCTTATGTCCCAGCAACAAATCTACAGCAAAAAACCTGTCTGAAAACAGGTAAAAGTCCGAGTATGTACAGACAAAAAAAAAAAGTACACTTTAGACTTTTGGAGATACATCTTCAGTCTCACCTTAGATTCCTCCAGAGCTCTATACAGCTTGATGCAGAAACAAAAAGTCCCATCTTTGCTCTGCTGCACACTTTAAAACTCCATCTGTCTGGGGAGGAAAAAAGCACACTTTTCAAAGCCACATTTACTATTGCCAATTTCTGTGATTCCTAAAACTGCATTGCATATGTTATGGAGTTAGTCATGCTAGGTCTAGTCATACACACATCTGACAAGAAGACTGTAAAAAATGTATGATGATGTATCAAGAGTTTGGTGACGTAACGGGTTGCAGACTTTTAACAGTTATAAATAATATAGGAAGGAATACAGGATGCAATATTGAAATGAATCTTAGACTGAAGCCATTGTTTGACCAGAAATGCACACTAGGAAAATGTTGCCCATAATGAAGTTGAGCACAGAAAATATATTATGAAGTAATTTATTTATTGTGTTTGTTGACGCTTTTTATATATTTTTATTTAATCAGGTCTCATTGAGACTGTTTTGCAAGAGACACCAGAGTACAAAAGAAGAAAACAGAAACAGCATCAAAAAGAATCACACATTAGAAACAATCTCTTAAAGGAGAAATCACCCATTCGTCCAATGGAATGAGACGTTCAAGTTTTAATGTCCCTCTGAAGTTCAAGTTCAGTATTGATACCATATAATAATAGATAATAGTTAGTCAATCCCAGGATCTGGTCTGATGAACACTAGTTTTCAATTTGAGAACAGATCTGATATACTGAAAAATACTTAGTAGGAGACATTTATAAATGAATATATAAAATAAATATGGTGTTTTGAAACTATAAGCAATTAGCAGCAGCTATTATGACTGAGGTCCAGTGGGTTGACATTGGTGACCTTTAGATACAAAATCTGTAGGTAGGGGAGTTACTCAAAACAAAGACGTTTAATATAATACAAGGTATTAAGAAACCCAACAATGGAACTGATGATAAAACATATAAATTAAGTAAGCATATAGATTAGCAGGAAGCTTACCAAGTTAGCGGTATCGGTCTCTGTGATCTCTGTGCCTTTCACGCTCCCGTGAACGTTCCTTGTCCCTCTCACCACTCCAGGAGCGTTCTCTGCGCCTTCGAGACATCCCCGCACCTTCCCAACCAGAAGAACCCTCTTTGTCTCGTTCTTTGTCACGTTCTCTGTCACGTTCTCTGTCACGCTCGCGCTCTCTTTCACGACCCCTGTCACGGTCTCTTTCTTCGTCCTGAGAACGACTGCTGCCCCTGCAGAGAAATGTGGATTTGTGTGATACTGACTGATAAGAACGCGTATGCTATTTCCATCTTCAGTGTCTATATGGGCTATCTGAGAGTCCTTAAGCATAATTACACAAACCTGTAGCCAAAGTTGCCCTGGATAGAGACTAGACAGTCTTTGAGTGAGGTGACCAGGGCTTGGCAGCGTTCATCTCCATACACTCTGGACTGCTTAATGATGGCAATGGCAGTCAACAGAGTCTCCATGGCCACCCGCAAGTCTCCTGCATTAGAAATTGGAGAAATTATTTATTAGAGACAGATGCTTTTAAGTAGTTAATCAAAAAATAATAATTTACGCTCCACATACAGTAAAGTTAGGCAAAAATCATCCATTTGGGCTTAAGCTACAAAGAAAAATGGAAATCAACATCATCAGTAGGTTGTGATTCACCACAAATAATTCCATTTAGTTTTACCCTGATCAGATTATACTACACCTTCAGAGTGACACTATTGTACCCTAAATTACATACAGAAATTATAACGACGGTATTGTATTTGCATCAGGCACATTGTGTTACCAAATATTGTTGCTTCACAGAAATGGAGCATAGATGCATCGTGTTTCTTTGATTATCCTCTAGATTTAGAAAGCTACGCACGTGTCTCAATGAAGTCCAAGGAACTCTGTAGACCTCTGACGTAACACTTGTGTCGAAGCACAGATTACGGAAAGTCACGTTTTTAAAAGAATTGTTAATGCTGAGTGTTGCCAGGAGCACACTAACCTCCACAGTTCATGTAAAACCATTCAAGTCTTTATGGTATAATGGCCCAAAGGAAACCACTCAGGCATGTGGCTTGAGTTTGCCAAAAAGGCAATAAACAGACTCTTGGGTCTTTGACTGCCTGCTCTGGTGAAAACCACTACCCCTCGTCAACCGAGTACTATAATGCCCATGAGGGAACAATACAATGAAGCAAATGAAGAGAGATCCCGTGAAGAAAGCCACACCAGAACACACAAAACCTGGACTGGGGTGAGGAATCCCCTTCTAGGATTACAAAGACCCAAAGTACACAGCCAAGAAAATGTTGAAGGGGCTTTGGGACAAATATCAGACTGTTCTTGAGTATGACAGACAAAATTGACAATACTAGAACTCACAGATATTCCCATTCCAGTCTGATAGAGCTCTACAGGATGAGTGCCAGATACAGATGTGCAAGCTGGCAAATGCACCTCTATGAACTTAAAGACCCTGAAAACCTACTTTCTCAGTAAGCCTCTTATTCTAAGTGATACATTACATTGCACTACATTAACACTTAACTATTTTGGTTAAGAGACATTTCCTGTATTTTTCACCGGTTTGAAATGGGCAGGTCTCGGTCGGAAAAAAAGGCAATGTCGTGTTTTTCCATGCACCAATCTGAACAGAGCAACATTTTAATGACAGCTGTGGGGTTGTTCTCTTGTATTGCCAGGCCTCTGCCAATATAATCTGATCAAACCACACCCACACAGTCCTGATACAGATTAGCTGAGTTTGAGTAAACAACAAGTAAGGATAATTGTTTCCAAATGTTTAATTTTGAATTTTACTTATTTAATCATCAATATTATATGTTTTCAGGTTGTCGGACTTTAAATAACTAAAGGAGAACTGCACTGAAAAAAGGGTCTGATTACTTATATAAATGACACTCAGTATTTACAGTACAATGTTGCAGCTCTCTATTATCAGGCTGCCCCAATAAATCCCTTAAGACTCTCCAGCTGGTCCAGAACGCTGCAGCACGTTTACTGACAAGAACCAGGAAAAGGGATCATATTTCTCCAATATAAGCTTCTCTACACTCTACACAATGCAGGTTTCTTGTGGTTCCTAGAGTCTCTAAAAGTAGAATGGGAGCCAGAGCTTTCAGCTATCAAGCTCCTCTTATGTGGAACCAGCTTCCAGTTTGTTTACGGGAGGCAGACACCCTCCTCACAT
>JAVQJL010016178.1:0-22519 GCA_036024295.1 Nannoperca obscura
TCTTTGTGTGTGTGGAAGTTGGTCTCGACCGGCTCCATGTGATTGAGTGCCCTGAGATAACTTTGTTATGATATGGCGCTATATAAATAAAATTGAATTGAATTGAATTGAATTAATGAATGGCGTGAAAATGCATCACAAACAAGTGAAAATGAGACTAAAGTAAGTTTAGTGACATCTTAAGATTGATTTGGACCTGCACTGTCAGCCTTCACTCTGGACTAATTCTTCACATAATCAAAGTCTGAGCAGTTTGTGTAGCCTTCCATTCTAGTCGCTATTTTAAGCCAGTCTAT
This sequence comes from Nannoperca obscura, assembly GCA_036024295.1. Lineage (NCBI taxonomy): Eukaryota > Metazoa > Chordata > Actinopteri > Centrarchiformes > Percichthyidae > Nannoperca > Nannoperca obscura. The sequence continues at coordinate 297 of JAVQJL010016178.1, forward strand.
TGTAAGACTCGGTGCTTGGCATTTTCAGACCAGGATGTGACTTCATTCAGTCTTTCCTGTATCAGCCAAAACATGAGAAAAAGGGTACAAAAGTGTACTTCTGATTTGAGGAGACGTGCGGTATATGAATGTGTGTGTGTGTGTGCATTTAGTCAGTTAGTGGGTGTCTCTTTCCTATTTCACACAGACAGATAGAAGTATAACTCATACAAACTGTTATCCTCACACAGATGACAAGAAAACATATCAGAAAAAGAAGTATTAGAAGTTACCAACCCGTTCCATTGACATCCCGAGGTTGAGAAGAGCGAACCAAAGTTAAGCGGTTTTTCTATAAGGAAATCACTACAGGTCCCATTTGTCTTGAGGTCAGATGAAACTAGGTTCTCCCAGAAAAAGCAGCACTCCTGCTGGGCATGTCTCTGTCTCCCTGTCCCTCATTCCTCTCCTGGAACTGAGTTTGAGCGCTAAAGCAACAGCCTCGTCTGTGCAACGTGGTCCTCTAGACAGAAAAGGGTCCGTCTCTAAGGCAAATACTGAGCGCCAGCGCATGTGCTTGTGTATGCGCAGTCACCGTTGCTAACTGAATCAGCAGTCATTAGCACTCCAGTTGGAGAGGGGGGGGGGGTTCAAAGTGAGATACAGTCACAGCCCCCTGTGCTCCTGGTATTATTGTCTGATATTGTAATATTTGAAATGGGGTTAGGGTCTCCCTCAATTAAGTGAAGACAGTAAAAAGAAGGTTTTAATTTGAATTGCTTCATGTTTATTTATTTGCCAATTTTCCTTAACCTGCATGCGATCCCCCTTGAGCGTGAGTGCATTTGTGTTTGTCCTCAAGCGTTACGTAAGAACAGATCAGCTGAAAGCGTGCTGCACAAGTGAGTCGCAGCGAGACCAGGACACACAGGAAGCCAGGCACCCCGCACTAAATCCTTCCCTCTCTTTGAACTCACCAATCAGGTCCTCCTGTTCCTTTCTGCCTAATGTGCAAGATAGTCGAGTACGTCTTCCAGCTTAAATCAAAGCTCTACACCGCAGCTCTTCAGCAAGGTTTGGGATAAAGGGTCTTACAGAGTTGCAGGGGGAAAGGATGAAAAGGGAACAAATGTGTGACAGAAGAAGGGCCATGTCAGGTAATGGATGGATAAAAGGAAACGATTCGGCTCCAGGAGTAAGTAAGCGTTAAAATTCCAAGTGACTGGGCAGGTGAAAAACAGGAGATTTCCAAAGCAAGAACATGAATCTGTAAATGCCACACCGCTGCACGGCTGAAGCTACTCCTGCCAACAGCAGGCACCCCTTGGTGAAACAAGGTCACCTCAGTCCTTCAGTGTACCGCAAAACCTCCAGGGGATCGACCAGCTCCCAACCTCAAACGCCATTTATGTGCCAGTTAGAAGGCTTAATCGGATTACAAGCGCAGCATAATAGTTATGAACTATTAACAAATGTTTTTTGAAAAGGAAATTCAACAGAAGAAACACACGACAACAAATGGTTGAACTGTCAAAAAGTGTGTGTTGCTCACTTCTTCCTACCTGTTTTTCCAGCTTCTGCTGCATGAGACCGGCACTGTCCTCATCGATGCCACTACAGAGGAAAAGAGAAACTTTCTTATAAAGAGTTAAAATATTTTAATACACATCTACACGGAATTTGATTTTCCTTATGAACCCAGTAGATGTCACCACTGCTGTTGCATTAATACAAGGACATGAAGACTTTGCATCCTGTATGGTCTTCTATAAAATAAACCAATTAATGTGTTAATAGGGTTTAGCCACAGTAGTGGCAGTTTAAAAGCATAAGTCAGCCTACAGTATAACTAATATAGCAAATAATGATCCTATACAAACTAAATAGCTATAGGTTATAAAATGACCTTCTGAGCTTGTTGGTAAAACATGGCATGAGTCATCCTCTGAAAATGACAAAAGAAAGCAAGTTTGTGAAAGAAAGAGAAGAGAACACGATTAAGAAAAAGGACAAAGCTCCAGCTGAGAAAATGCCTTGCAGTCCTCTGGGCTTTGACCCTGGACACCTATCTGGAGGGACCAGGCCCGTGTTGCTTGGCTACCATGAGGAGAGAGAAGGGCAACAGCAGGAGTCTGTACTGTCGGAGTCAGAGACCTACTACAGTATCTCCTGTCTTTCTGTCAAACACACACACACACACACACACACACACATGAAGTCAACAACATGTAGTGTACACTGGTGCAATGTGTACCCACACATTAAGACCATTACTACTTTCTCTCATCCTTTCCTGTCAGGTGCATCTTTAAATGTCCCATGTTGAGTTTTTTATAAAAAAAAGGATTATGAGAAGTCTTCAAATCACGCTGCCTCGCTCTCCATCAGGCGAGCTCATCAGATGTCTGACTCGCTCGTTCTCACTCCATCTCAAATTCCATCTCCCTCCGTCACTCTCACATCCTCCAGTGTGTAGGTGATGACACACACACACACACAAAGTACTTAAGGGCCCCAAGCTCAATGCTGGCTGGCAGCACGGCTCACATCTGAAGGACAGTCGCTTAATGCCAAAAGGTGATGAGTTACAGAAACCAATTTATACCAAGAAGAACTCAAGTACTTTAATAAGCCCATTGCACTTGCATTAAGCCCACAGTGTTGCAATTAACACCATATTCTGCTTGAGTCATGATCTGTTGATCCGACATCAAAATGAGTCACCTTGCACCCGTGTGCCATATCACTCCTAAACCCCTCTCCAAGAATCCCTCACTGCTGACATCGACAAACAGACGGGTCCCCTGGGAGGCCGTTATGGCACCTGAGAACAGGTGGTGGTGACAGGGAGATGGGCTAGGGAGCGCAGGGTGATAGTAGTTTCTAATTACACACACAGATGTGAGGATTTAGGATGGTGAGGAAAGAGATGGGTGAAAGTTGTGCAGGTGAACTCGACAGCGAGAGTCACTATGGTCTGAGACCCGTGGATTCTTCTCCAAGTGTGACATTTACCAAGGGACTGCCACATTTACAAAACAGTTTGGCTCAAATAATGTGAATATGGCCGATAAGACGACCAAGGCATAAATAATTCTATTTATATTTTTACGTAGATTTCCCACTGGGCTGTGCCATTAATATTGCGGTTTCCTTGCCACAAAGCACAGTCTGATTAATGGATGAAGACATCCTCAACATCAGATTCTCCCTGACGTTTTCAACCTCAAACACATCCTTTCGGTTTGTTACTGTGGTATACCCCTGAGGCGATCGTCAGAATGTTGTGATTAAACATTTTTATGGTAGCCTGAAAGAAGCGGAACATGTTTCCCCTGACAAAAACATGCCACTTGGTAGCGTCAGATGAAGTGCAATTAGTTTGTTTGTAGCCTTGAGAGCAAATTGAACTGATGAAAGCGTCTAAGCGGTGAAATGTCTTTGACGGGTCGTGGAGCAGTTTGATTGCAATGTGTCTAATAAAAAGAAGTAAAAAGTAATTTACCTCATGGATAACGTGCTTTAAAAATGCAAATGTAAACTGAATATCTCTGGGTTTTGGACTTTTGGGAAGACAAAACATCTGAAAACTTTAACTTGGGATAACTGCTAGTTCCGGCCCTAATGTACATATTTGCATTTTTGCTGTAAGAACCATTTTGCTATAAGGAAAACAATAAAAGTAGTAGGTAAAACACCAATCACTGGTGTGATTATGTTTAATTAAAATAGGTTAGTGGCACAGATTCTATCCACCCTACTGTCAGTCCCAAATCTTCTGTAGTTCAAGTCACAGACTGTGAAAGGAAAGTGTTTTGCGAGTGAGAGTGTGTTTGGCCGAGTGTCTTGTTGTCTACCTTGCTGTTGAGTTAGAGGAGAAGCTGGCGGAGCTGGAGGGTCTTCAGGAAAAATGGCAATTTGGCACCAAGGCAGCCAGCGGCACAGGACATGTGGAAAATAAGAGAAGGAAACAAGATCAAAAACGAACAAGGCCTCTAAGGGACATGAATAATGCTCCATATCCCTGTTAGCTTTGACTGATTCACTTGTAGCTTGAATGAATAAAGAAAGCTATTGCAGTCTTCCACACAGGTTGTGCTTTAGCACAGTAATTATCCAATAAAGTCAAACAAGCTGATAATGAGGACAGCCGCAGAACAGGTGCAACATAAAATAAAAGACAACATCATTCAGAGTATTATCATAAATACTGTTGGGGGTTGAGAGAATGTCCTCTACCACAAATGTGCTTGAACAGCATTCGCATGCACACACACACACACACACACACACACACACACACTTGGAGAGAGCCTCATCACAGCTGTGAGTGATCAATGTTTCATTAGTCCATCACAGCTTGGGTGACAAGAGAAGGACACGCCACCGTTGCCCCTTCCTTGTGTGTCAGACGAGGGTAACCATGGTGATTTCAGCTCCGTCAACAGCACACCTCCACCAGCAACATTGATTAAAAACCTGCAGCCAGATCTTGGGCTTCGCTGTAATTGGAGGTCTTAGCACTGTGCTGTAAAGATTTACAGACTGAGAGAGGGAGGGATCTGCCAAGGCGTGTAATGTGTTTCGAGCTGCACATGGAAAAACAAATGCAACATTTGGTCAGAGGCTTTTCTGAGGCAAATATGAATGTGGAATATAGTACCATAGACCTAATATGATTTCAATGCTGTAAATAATGGTAATAACTGTCCATCGCGCCACTGTTGATTCATCGTCCAAAAGAGGCAGATTTGGCCTGTGACTTCTTTTTAGATGACAATATCAAAGCTATTAAGAAACTGAATGGCATAAACCAGAGGGATCTTATTATCGGAACACAGTCCATTTTGGCTGTGGTTCATTTTAATTAAAAGCTTTCCACTTTGCCACTTCAAAAGGGAATTTAAGGAGTTGAATGAGCATAACTTAATGTCGGCCAAAGGCTATTCGGCTTCCAACTTAGAGAGGATACAGAATAATAAGGAGGACTGATAAGATGAAACGCTTAATTCCCTATGAGTCAGTTCATGGTTTTCAGAGAGATGATACCAAAAATACATGCCAAAAAGAATAGAATTGAAGGTAGACGGTACCTAGTACTTTAGCTTTTAATCTATATAGTTTCCTTACCTCGACTATAACTACATCCACACTTAGCTGTTTGTTTACAGATAATTTTGGAACAAGTGTATAGGTAGAAAACCTGGCAACATCACTGTTACGACATGAAACAGGGAACAACTGCTTCACCTGGCTGTATAAAAAGCCAATAAAAAGTTACAACACAGAAGTCCATGTAAACCACACATTTGACATTTAAAAATGTTTGTTGTTGTACTGGTTATTCAAACAGGATTCACCCTGTTCATTTGTGACCTTCAGAAATGTTTGTTTTTAACTCTGGACAGAACAATGATAGCTGTTATTCCCCTTCTTGCAGTCTTTATGCTTCAGCTCCTTACTTCATGCACTGACATGATGATTAATATTACCCTTCTCATCTCACGCTCAACGCTGACTTATTCTTTTGTAGAAGATCTGGAACAAGCAACTGTTGTCTGTTGTCTGCTTTTCTCTTTCCTCAGCAATACCCCCCCAAGAGTTCTATTCCCATTGCAGCAAAGGATACCTAATTAAAAAAAAGGGTTTTTAGGTTCATATATGGGGGATAGCATCCCAAGCATATCCAGATAAACAAAGTTTAGCTGAACCCTTAAAAAACAGGATCACTAATAAAGAGTTTGAATTATATAAGCAATACTGCCATAACATTAGAATCTAGACATCACATGTTAAGAGGACACATTTGGACACACACGTGTTCCAATCAAGCGGCCAGCAGCATACGGAGAAAGAAAACAAAACAGGTTGGGCACACATACGCACCAACTCTACATCACCAACTCTGGTTACAGCACAGTCACAGTCTTATAATCTAAATAAGTAACGACATGGCGGCAGAAACATGATCAAGAGGCACATCTTTGACTGCAGGTGAGCCACTGGTGGCCAGAGGGGTGCAGCGAGCAGTGACTGGAAGAAACATTATAGTAGCGCTGACCTCTGTCCTGGCACAGGCCACCGTGCAATTCTCATTCCTGAAGTCAATACAGCTTTGGGAAACTAAAGCAAAAAATGTGTCTGTCTGTGTCTGTGTGTGTGTGTGTGTGTGTGTGTGTGCGCTGATGCAGGAGCCAGTTGTTCTACTAGAACAAATAAATCATAAGTCTTGGAAAGCACACAAGGAAGGTTATTCAACCAGCTGCCTAGTACTAAGTTCATAATATGTATGTATGCCTGTGTGTGTGCAGCTACCTGTATGACCAGCGGCTGTAGACAGGCTGAGATCCCCCATTCTTTACAGTGTCCATGGATGCAGTTGCAGGAATGCTAGTCCGCGGCTCTCCTTTCTACAGTATCACACAAATCTTCATCTAATTCTGGAGCTCAAAGTTACTATGCAGTCCTCCCTGACAGTGAGCCCTGCAGGCTCCAACATCTCTGCTATTATGTCACAGAGAAAGAGTAGCCACATCCCGCCCAGGGGAGTGGCAGCTAACAGAGTCTGAGGTTGGGAGGCTTGGGGCTGTTACCATGATTTCACACTTTGGGCAATGCACTAGGATTCAGCTAGGGATAGGTATGAAAGTGACACGCGTAAATACTAGTGTCGCAAAGATCAACCTTACCAGAACAAGTCTAATGTTCTATGAATGTAAGCTTAAAAAAATAATAACACTAATCAGTTAGACTAGTTGCTTCAGCTTAGTTCCCTTATCGTACTGCCTGTCTGCTTTCCAGTAACTTTCTGAAGGACTCAGCAATTATTCACAGCTCATTTCCTCTGACTCATAAGGGGGCACTGCATGTATCTAACCACAGATGCACGTACTGTGTGGCATCTCAGTTATATGCAATAGTTGAAATTTATTGAGCTTTAAATAGCCCTAACTTCTCCTAAAAATGAATGTCCCATCAACGTTACTGGATAACTTTATGTTTATGCTTATTTTATGCATTAGTAAGATATTCCAGTCTGTGTTCCTCATAATAATATTCAAAAGCACATGCTGTTTTAAAAAGGTAACTCAATAAACTGAAACCTATACATCAACCTTTCTAAAAACAGACACAGTGTGGGGAACTTAATCTAGTTGCTAGGAAACCAGAGCCTCCCAATCCTTTTCTGTGCTTATTTGCAAGAGCGAGAGAAAGAAAGCACAGAGAAAGTGAGAGTATGTTTTGTGTATGTTTTTCCTGAGAGACAGCTGTGAAATAGCAAATAAGTCAACTGGTGATAAGCAGGGGAATCATTCACCAGAGGGAGTAATTATTGAGCTCACAACAAATGATGGAAATAATCTACAAGAGTTGATAATAATACTATTTCCCTTGGTGACCCCGAGCAACACATCATGACTCTCTTACAATGATGCTTTACTTTGTTAAGGCGGCTTTAAAGAAACATCAGCTACTGTCCATTAATGACCTCTTTCTACCAAATCAGCTCTGGTTCTTCAACTAGTTGTGTTCAGGATTCTTGGAACCTTGCTGCTATCTAGCGAACCAGCCCACATTTCCACCAGTTTTGAGTAGAACCATTGTAATCAAGGATGCGTCATCAACAGAAGGCATTGCACAATGCACATTAGAAGAATACCTGCAAGCTTTTGTTATTACAGATGCTTGGTTTTAAGCGGGAAAAAAAACTATTATTGATAAGATGACATAGGAGACTATTACCATAGTAGACCATAGTTCCTGGTTGCCTTATTCATCCTCTCTTTCCAACCTGAAGAATATGACATGTCCATTTATGTCATCATGGTCCGCAAATCAAGGAAACCCTGCTATTGTTTGGTTCCAACTTTTCTGGTGCAGAACCAATGTATTGTTGGTCAAAATGCTCAGAAAAGTTCAAAATTAGGTGCACAAACCGGAATAGAAGAGTTGGAAAAAGTGTTTGAATCGTCTTTCGGTGAAAAAAGCCACATGACACTGATCATAGCAAATTAAAAATTGAACTTTAAAATTGAACATACAGCAGAAACTATAGCTACAGTGAAATGTATGCAGTACTGTAGCATTCAACAAGCAGAAAGTGAGTCCATTACAAAAACCAGGGATGTTTCTTCAGCGCCTCAGTTCGTGAGCAGCAGAGTGAATCGCTCTGGCCAACTTGGCCATGTGTGTTTGGAATCCACTGGACAACCACAGCAAACCACATCTCAACCACAAGCCATGCTTGTAGCTTCAGAGGTCAACCGCCATACTTGTGGAGAATATTTTTTATTTCTTGATTTATAATGATGGTGTTCAGCTAAGATGAGTAATGAATTCATTTTTCCACTAGCTGACTAAACATTTGGCGGTTTAGTCAGCTACATTTTACAATTCCTGTAAACCTCTGATGTATGTTTTGCAAAAAAGCAACAAGAGTTAGATGCTTGCTACCTCTTGTGGCAACAGCGAAGTTTATTAGTGATCGTTGACCTTGATCAATACTGTTCTTTGTAAAACGTCAACACCCTATAGGATATTCTGAACAGTAATAATGGTTAGTATCAAAGAGCCTTGGTGGACCTAGCTTCAGCTGTCAGCAATAATAACTGAGGAAATGGTTAGCTATCATTACCTCAGCTGATGATTCTAGGCTGACACTCAAGAATAAACACGTCACATTTCTCATTTGGGTTATGTGCTACATTCTTACCACTAACCCTGGCAATGACAGTAGAGTGCAACACAGGACCAGAAGAGTACACCCACTTTCAACACTACACTCATGTAAGCAGTCCTTGCGACGTTGCATTTGTGATGCTGTTATGAAAACTGTCACTCCTTGGATGTGTCAGCTCTGCAAGCCGGCTCTGGGATGTCTAACTGCTTCACTCTGCCAACTGAAACCAGTTAAAGAGAAAGGGAGTACATATTAACGAGGTCCTTGGAAAAGATCTGCAGTGACGCACTGCTACTTGGAATGATATTAATGCTAATACTATTTAACGCATGTGTGAAAGATTAATAAAAAGACAACAATAAGCAGAGAGAAGGCCCCTTATTAAACAATGTTTGATGGTTGGTCATTACGAACGCCGAGTCAGCCATCTGTGAACTTTAACACAAACTGGCTAGATTGGTTGGCCCCACAGAGCAGTGTGCATCACAGCTGGTGTGCTAATCAGGAATGAGTCCATCGCTGTGTCTCACATTACTAAACTGACACAGTAACAAAGCCATGAGTTGTTCCTTGTGTAAAACTGCAGTGTTTGTTAGACATCTGAAAACATAAACAGGATGCCATGCCAAGTCATTTTCTAAGCCCCGTACCAGCCAACTGGCACCGCTCAGGTTATGGATGGATAACAAGAATATTCCTGTATAAAGCTACACATTTCAAAATGTCAGCATCACTGTACCTGTAATAAACAGTATTCTGCATCGTGTGTCTATACCTTAAATGACAGTCCTTGTCTGAAAAAACTGGGGGAAAAAACAAATCATCAGACTGGGGCTGTAACAGGAAAGGGTGGGGAGCTACTTTGATACCTATCTCCATGCAAAATGAAAGCAGCCCTCTGCTCAAGTGCTTGAACTGGTGTAAGGCCTACAGTAGCTTCCATCATGTACCCAAACACACAAACACAAAAAGATATGACCCCCTTGCCCAGCACCTGTTTCCCTGGCCAGGCGAGTGGACATCAGAAGAAGACTGTAGGAAGCACTGTGGTGCATTATACTGAGGTGAATTCTGAGGGTTGGGTCTGACTGGCTATCAGGTGTTAGCGAGGTGTTTTACATTGGATCCCTCCAATTACCCTCCAGTTACCTTGAAATGTAAAATGCATTTCAGGGGAAAAAATCGATGTTAGTGTAAGTAAGATTGACTTACTTATTAGATATATGGGTCATTTGGGTGGAGAGGACATATGCTACCTTAAAAGGACTGCTTTCACACGGAAAAGACAGCGGTTGTACAGAAAGACATGCTCAAACACGACATGCAAACATTGTTGCCCCCCTCATGCCTCTTGCTTTACTGTATTCAAAGCTAAACCTGAGCTTTGAAGTGGCTGCGTGTCTGACGGTGGCTGCCACCTTCTGCGATGCATGCAGATCACTTGATACACTGTAATTAAAGTGTTGGATTCCGTCTAGTTATCTTACATTCCAAAACTACATTTTCAGGTGCATTGTGCAGACGGAAAAAGCTCAGGAAAATGATCGTCAATGTACACAGACGCTTTCATCAGTAACAAAAAGACGTAAACGTGCATGAATCAGTTTTTACATTATCAGATAAGATGCGTTCGCTGACTATTACTGCAGTCCACTGTTTTCCACATTTGTTCGATTCGAACAGGCTAGAGGATACGCTGTTTATCGGCGAGCATACCTAAATACTATTAAAGCACGTTAGCCACTCGAGGTACCGTTAATGTAGCCTCCATTGATGAATTTCTTTCCTTTTCTACTGTTGTGCTAAAACGTTTCGTAATTTGTCAAGCGCTTTTGTGCCGTGACACTACCGCCGTTAGCTCGCTCACTGAGCATGACATTGAATGAGTAAAATATATCGTCAAAATGAGAAAATTAAACATGGTAACTGTCATGTTTTTTTTTCCCAGCTGTGGAATGTTATAGCTAGCTTGTTACCATTCGAAGCTAACGTTAGCAGCCTCAGCCCAGCCTCTACTGTAAGCAATGGTGCCTTTATAAAAGTTGTGGGCGAAAGTGAAGTTTTTCGGGCGAAAGAAAACGGTACGGGCGCCCGCTAGCTTCACGCTCCACATTTACCTAAACAGAACAAATGCGAACACAACGTACAAGCAATGTCTGTTTTATTTTACCTTATGCTGTAGTAACTCATGTTTATCCACGGTTGCTAAGGAAGATCCTCGTGCAGCGCTATACTTTTTGTGGACGCGGTTGAGGAGAACTCCGCAACTCAGTCCTTAGTTACCGAACACACAAAGAACGGGCGTTCCTATTGGTCTGCCAATTACTTAAGTTGACGTTGATTGGTGGACATTCCGGAGAGGGGTGGGGAGTTATCCTTCGTAGAGAGCCCTTAATTTTTGTTTTACCTTGAAATAGCCTATTCTTTCGCGTCAATTCAAAGGTGCCTCACAGACATGAAAAGAAACAGTGTCGCAGAAGACTATTAAAGTGTTGGTACGTGACCAGTAACCATGACAATACCTAGTTCAAGAAACTCAATGAACCCATCAAGACACACATTCTGCATCTGCTACCATTATTGACGTCCTTCCTCTTGAAACGGTCACAAAAATGTTTCAATTCTGAAAGCATGAAACACATTCGTTCCCCAGAATACGTTACTTTGCTGGGTATATTGCCTTTTTGCTGTTCTTACTTTTTAGTACGTTGCAGAGAGAAATAGGTTATTCCTCCGACTTTCATTATCCCCTTCAACTCTTAATAAATCAAGAATTAAGTTTGCTCTGGACATTTATTCCATATATTTTATGTAACACATTTGAAAGACAAGTCATAGGTAGTCATACTGCAGTGTTCAAATGATCCTCCAGCAGCACCCTGGGTTTTATTACAACAGTGACTCAAGATGTGCTTGTTTGTTTGTTTGTTATTGGTCATTTTACATTTCACATTTACACTCCATATGGACACAAGCTTTTTTCACATATCTGCCATTAAAACACTGAAGCATAAGAATAAAAAAAGCAATAGGCTTGTGTTGCTAGAGGTCATAATTGGATCTAAATATAAGGACCGTCCCTGATTTTGCAACATATTCTGTAACAGTACAGTATAATTGGGATCTGTCTAAACACATATTACTTATGGAAAGACTTTCCTAATTGGGTATTGCAGTAATGACTGCAATTTTGATTAGTTCATTATTTGATTCTTACAACCATAACTACCAGGGCTGTGCAGAGGGGGCAGGTGAGTCATTTCATAAGATCCTCTATCATTAATCAGAATCAGAATACTTTATTGATCCCAGAAGGGAAATTGCTTTTTGATACAGTTGCAGTGCTCAATAAAAGTTATTGAAAAAATTATGAGGTTTAATCAAAGTTAAACGTTTAAAACGTTGGTGAACTGAGATGTGATAATCACTTTTAAATGCAGCACCTCGCTTCAGTCCAATATAAATAGTGATTAGAAATAATTCTTGTCACAGAAATGGTCCCACAATCAACACCTTATCTGTGTTGACATCATTAGCTAATCCTCCTCTCGCCAACTCTCCACATCAGCTACGAATTAACACATCGGAATCAGACAGATGGCCCCTCTCTTTAAACAACAACATCAAACCCCTCCTCCTCCTCCATGTCACCTTTACCTCATAATCCCTCTCTGGTGTGTCAGCCACCAAAATGTCAGGTGGCTGATTACATGGCGGTGTACATGGCGGAAGCAGTAGGAAGTGTAGGGAGATGGAGGAGGGACAACTACTCTTTTCTTGCATTACTTTTGGAGTCTCCACATCGGGTGGTGGACAGACACTGCTGACCTCAGTGGTGCCGGACTCACTGGAGGTAGGTGTTAAAGTACCACCTGCTGGAATTCTGCGTCTCTCTGTCACTTGAGTTTCAGGTTGGTCCAAACATCTGCTGGAGGATGCAGCACCACGAGAAGATCTCTCCACATTTCTTTTTCTGACTGAAGTCGTATGTCTCAGTGTTTCTGAGTACTGCACACTTGAAACTGTCCTTTTGATTTGGCATGATCCCCGTGATTGATTCCCCGCGTCAGACACGACAGCACACTCTGATGCTGTCTTTGTGCGTGTGCTCTTTGGTCGATGAGACTGGTCTCTTGACCTTGTCTGGAACGATAATGAGGGGAATTTTCTCGCACTGTTCTTCCTGGACGGCTGACTGCCACTGTCAAGGATGCTTGTGGCAGTATGGCATTTTCTCCTCCCGCGTCTCACTGGAGGCGCAGCTGCCAATGAGCTGTCAAACTGTGGGCTTACCTAAAACATCAAAAGTACAGTTAACAAAAAGATGAATAAAACTTGAATCACATATAGAAATGTATGTTCTGTAAAATAACAGCACAGGAAGGTCAGGTTGATATGCAGACCCTTTAAGCTAGAACAGATTCAATCACATGTACAGGCACACTTTAACAGTAGGCTCTGTTGCTGAATGGCAATGTTTTTAACCACAGAGCCATGCCGCACCTCAAAAGGCGTTGAAAATGAAGAATAACTTACCCAAGAATCAAGAGCTGAGCTGCTGTGTTCTTGCGTCTCGGTAAAGAATTCTTTGGGGTTGAGGGCTGCTCGGACTTCAGGCACATTTTGGAGTCTGGCTCCACACAAAGACCGCTCCAGGAACAGCAGGGGAGGCTTCTCTGTCTTTATGGCTTTACGGGGCATTAATAAAAATCATTCCTGAAGACATGGTGGACAGAAAATATCACTAAATAAATGCAAGTGTCTGATTGATTCAAGTATTAGACATGTAAAGTTCCGAGACCCAGATTATTGTCAACGATTCAAATGCCCACAGCAAGCTGTTTACCTTTGAACGTTTTCATTCGTAGCTACCAGTCTGACATTATACATACCTTAATGTGGTACTTCACGCAAGACATAGCTATCGTTGCAAACAATTAACGTATAATAGTTAGTTATTCCGTTGTTGCTGTTTACTATGAAATTGTTTTGGTTTCCGTCTTCTTGTTACTTACTATTTCCCGGTTTCCACCACTGTGGTCTCTGATTGGTGCAACGTAACCTTTTGTCTAGCTGCTATTGGTGCAGCTTTATACCATGTGATCAAAGTGACGGATGCAGCACCCACAGCGCCAAAATTCAAAAGCGTTTCCGAATCGACCAGACGGCATATAAATAATACTAAACGAAAGAATATCATAAACATCATGGACCTTTTGATTTATCATCGAATATGAACACAGTGCTTGACATACTAGTATGAGTCCAGCCAAGCGGAATTGCCTGAAACGTCACAATAATATGAAGGTTTGAATTTATCAAGCTTTGTTGTTCTTTGTTAACGTTGGTTAGCTAGCTAGCTGTTGCGTTACGACCAGCCACATAAGTTAGCAAACTTAGCTTAGCTTCCAGCCACAGGAATATGGCGTTAACGTTAGCTGAGAGAAAGTTGTAACGTTAGCTGGGCTTGCCAGGTGCAATAGCTAATCTGTATTTTCTTCAGATGTTTCCTCATTAAAGTGGTCCTCCACATGATCTTCATTTCAGTGTCACAGGGATGACACACTGAACTCAATCTAAGAAATATGACATTTTGTCATTATTTTTTCTTCAAATACACACTGGTATCAAAATCATTTGAAATGTTTTGAAAATAATAACAAAAAAGTATTTAATTCGGCATAGTTCACATTAATAATGCAGAGCTTGTTTTAATAAAATGTTCACGTTAACGCCGCCAATTGCACCGCGTGGGCACTAGTGCTCTATAACGTTAGAAAGCAGTGTGCATCGGCTATAGGTTTTGTATCATTTTGAGTTGGAAGGCTGTCGGATGGTTTATCTATCAGCCGAGGGTGTTTTTTTCCCGAGAACCTCAACTATTTATCGTGTTTAAATGAGTCAAATGTGAATCCATATCCACTTGGATGTTTGCCAGGGAGTCAGCGGTAAACGTTACACAAAACGCGTTGTCAACTGCAGACGTGTAACGTTAACGACTGTTCTGGAAGGCATGAGTCGCCTGGGAACAAAAGTTAAACCAACTGATATCTGAAAACAAACCCGGCTGGTAAACTTAGCAATTACACAGGTTAAAAAAAAAAAACCTGACACACGGACAATGCAGAGCTGGATTTCATCTTGAGGTCCATTATTAACACACCCGAGTTCTGACTGGATGAATGACTAGATTTTTTTTTTCTTGTCAATCCAAATCGATCAGGTGACGGAGGAACGGTTTAATCCAGCCTGGGTTAACTGTTGACTAGCTAACCCTAGCTAGTAACTCGGCACTGTCTTCAGTCTGCTAGGTAAACGTTACTCTGCTGGTAATTGTAGTTAACACAGTGTGTTGGTAATATGACAGAAACTACACAGTGATGGAAGCTGAATAGGTTTTCCAGTGTTAAGCAGGCTTTCTAACAACCTGTGTGTTTGTCTTTGTGTCGTTTGTGCACAGAAAACCAGTAAACGCAAAGCAGCGTTTTCAATGATTTGATGACCATGAGACGGAGCCCAAGGAGACCCCTGATCCTCAGAAGAAGAAAGCTGCCTTTTCAGCAAAATGACCCGCCGGCAGCTGAATTGCAAAGCCAGTCTGGTGCACCGGGCTCCAAAGAACCTTCAAAATCGTCCGTCAACCAGTGTTTCCCCGATGGTATCCGCATTAGGGATCACCCCTCCATGTCTGATACACAGGTGGTTGTCATTCCCAAAACGGCTGACCTTCAAAGTGTTATCGGGGCCCTCACTGCCAAAGGCAAAGAGTGCGGCATCCAGGGGCCAAACAAGTTCATCCTTCTTAGTGGGAGTGGGAGCCCTGACAACGGATCTTTTTGCCGGCCTGCTGCTGAAGGGGATGAGGCTGTCCCTACAAGGAGTGCAGTTGGACAACCAGCGAAAGCAGAACCCATGCTCTCCCTGGATGCTAAACCGCTCACTGGAATTAAACCATGTATGGAAAGCAGATTTTCCAAGTATAATTGTTACCCCCTTAAATAGCACAGGTTAGCTATCTTTAATCCGTCCTTTGTTAAAGCAATAAAGTTTTTCTCTTTCAGTGAATAAGGACCTGGATTGCGGCCCTTTAGACGAAAGCCTCACCAACATTCAGTGGCTGGGCAGAATGAGCACGTGTGCCTTCCAACCAGATCCCGCCAAGCAGAAGAGCAGCAAGGAGAACCAAAACCCCAACTCACAGACTCTTCAGGTCAGCTGCTCCTTCTCGTCACCTCGGCGTGATTGTTACTGTTGATGTGAAACATGTCGTGACGGCGTGATTGTACCATGATCTCCGTCGTATCGGGACTGCAGAAAACATCTGTGATCCTAGATTTGAAATGATTTGATGACCGAAAGGTTAACTTTAAAAGTTTTGATTGTCTGACGGCCCGAGCAAGATACTATTTCCACATCTTCCACGACAGTATGGAAAGTATTATGAAGTCATTTAAGATGTTTCCACACAAAGATTTATTAGAAATCTCTGAATTGTCCAGGCTATGCTTAAACTGATGACGTTAGCGTCCTTTCCTTTCTTGCACAGGCTCAAACAACACAAAGCGACGCAGAGGCTGCTCAACAACCCGTGTCAGAGAGGCCGCCCTACTCCTACATGGCCATGATCCAGTTTGCCATCAACAGTCGGAAGAACAGGAGGATGACACTGAAAGAGATCTACATGTGGATCGAGGACCACTTCCCTTACTTCAGAGAGGTGGCCAAACCAGGATGGAAGGTACTGTTTGTAATGTGTAATTTATGGGCGCATATAATAGAGAGGATACCAGATTAAAGTGTCACATGAAACACGCATTAAATATTTTTTTCTTTCTTCTTGCAGAATTCCATCCGCCACAACCTCTCCCTGCACGACATGTTCATCCGCGAGACGTCACCAGACGGTAAAATTTCTTTCTGGACCATCCGGCCGGAGGCCAACAGATGCCTCACCCTCGACCAGGTGTACAAGGTGAGCACGGCTTCCTGTGCCATGTCACCATGTCCACATTGTTCCGCCTCTATGGTGAAGGAAGCCCTGAAACGGACTGATTTTAGTTTTTGTTGTTCATCATGTTGTACATTAGAGATTATTCTCGTATAAAGTGTTGGTGGGAGAAACTGCGTCACGTGATGTGACCGTGTTCCTTAACAGTGATCACGTCCTGTTATCTGCCATGTTTTTTGTACCCGGTGTCATATTTTAGTCTCCCCCCCTCTCATCCCACATCTTTCTCTACAGCCCGGCTGCGACCCAATGACGGCTCCTGTTTCCGTGCCGATGCTTTTGCTTCCTCACCAAGTAAGATGGATTTCCCCTTCTTTCTTTCTCTAGGAGCAGTCTTCACCTCTGCGGTCAGGCAGAAGAAAGCAGGAAAGGGAGAAAAAATCACTTGCCTCTTTTATTTTATTTTTGTACCAGACACTGACCTCTTGAAGACTGCAGCTGCAGCTGGAGGTCTAAGGTCGAGGGAAGTCTTTTTGTTGCAGGAGATGATATGAGCAGCAGGGAGGCTGAAGAGTAGTGAGACAACGCGCCGTGTCCGACGTTCCTCCGTAACGTGAAGGAACGCGTATATATTTGTACATTTAAGAGGTCTAACTCTGACGTTGTCGTTAAAGTGTAGTCAGGAAGGAGAGAGGGCACAGTGAGGACACCGAGGCAGTATACTGGAACTGTATGAAGTGATGTTATCGCGTTTTCTTTTTCACAGCAGCAAAAGAGGATGCTCCCTGACGCAGGGAAGACTTCAGCTGGCTCCGGTGAGTGAACAGAGACGGACAGACTTTGATAGAGTTAGTTAATGTTTTGTTTGTTTGAAATTGGGTCACGAAGATGCTCCGCTCTGAGCTGTTGTCATCGTCTTTCCTCCGTTCAGAGAGAAGGATGAAGCCTCTTCTCCCTCGGACCGATTCCTACTTGGTTCCCATCCAGCTCCCCGTCCCCTCCTCCGTCTACCTGCCGTCCTCGGCGGCCCAGTTTCCCGTCTCCTGCTCGCAGCAGAAACGGATCTCTCCCCGAAGAGCCAAGAGAGTGCGGATAGCTCCGAAGGTAAAGACGAATGCACTATTACTGCTCTTGCTGTTGTTCCCGATGTTTTAAAGTTCCAGAAGTATTACATCTTCACTGTCAGAGGTCACGTGGGAGAAACGCTGGTTCGGTTCTGGCTGGACTTTGTTGGGTTGTGAGCATGAAGGACACAGTTTCCCGGTAGAATTGTAAAGTGTGCGTGTCTGACAGGTGACGCAGTGTGAGGTCCTGGCCGTGGCAGCGTATCCTCAGCAGAGCCAGGACCTCCAGGTGAAGGAGGAGCCGGTGTGCGTTCCCATTAAATGCGAGACTCCCAAGTCCCTCCCGAAGAGACAAGCCAGCAGCTCCCGACGTAAACAGCGCCTGGTTCACTCTGTGCACGAGGAGCCCGTCCTCCTCTGCCCTGACAACACTTTCTTTGACTCCGGCGTCGCCTCCGACGCTTCAACTTTCCAGGACATGAGAGACACGGAGCCGGACGAGCGCCAGCACGAGGAGCAGAGCACCGATCGGGAGTTCTCCTTCAAGACGCCCATAAAAAGCAGCAGCCACCTGGCCTCCTCCACGCCTAGCAAGCCTCCCGCTAACGTCTTACCCGAGCCCTGGAAAGTGACCCCGGTGGGCAAAGGGAACCGCAGCGTTCTGGATTTCAGCCCCATTCGCACGCCGGGTGGCCCCGCGGTCACGCCGCGGCAGGACTACACCACCTTCAGCTTCAACAGCACTCCCTTTAAAGACTGGCCTCTGTTCAGCTCCCCCAGAGAGCTGCTCACGCACGCTCCCTCCAGAGCGACCGGCCCA
This sequence comes from Nannoperca obscura, assembly GCA_036024295.1. Taxonomy (NCBI): domain Eukaryota; kingdom Metazoa; phylum Chordata; class Actinopteri; order Centrarchiformes; family Percichthyidae; genus Nannoperca; species Nannoperca obscura. The sequence continues at coordinate 18,788 of JAVQJL010016178.1, forward strand.
ACGGACTCTCCCACCGAGGGCCTCAGGAGCAGCTGCTCCAGAGAGCTGCTGCAGGCGGGGGGGGCCACGCCGGCCAATCGCTCCATCGCCGAGGGCCTTGTCCTGGATACAATGAACGACAGCCTGAGCAAGATACTAGTGGACATCAGCTTCTCTGGCCTGGACGATGAGGACCTGGAGATGACCAACATCAGCTGGTCCGAGTTCATCCCTCAATTCAAGTAGTCCGAGGGTCGAAGCACGTGAGGTTTTATTTACATGGACATCTGTTTTCTAAAACACTATACGCGGGAACAGAAAAGCAGATTCAAGTTCAGGAAGAAACCAATCGACACCAAAATATGAGGACAAAACAAACCCAAACAGACAGATAACATGACACGTAGCCAAAAATATGAAGCCCGCTCATCAAAAAATGATTTGTTTCTGCCAATCAGAAGCTGCGTTAATTGGCTCAAAGATAAATATTCAGTGAGCTGATTTGTATATGGATTGAAGCTAAAATCCATAATATTCATATTAGCTGATCGGCTGATGATATTTTCAACATCACCAAAGTAAAACAACTTAAAAGCGGCACTGGATGCTGTGGAATCTGCTTTGCTTGTTTCTGGCTGCCGCTGGGGAGGGAAAAGTTGACGAGGGAAACTTTAATTTTAGTTACCAGGTCAAATTAGCAAGCTCTGGAGGTTTCTCTCCACCCCTGGCTTACTTTTTTCATCGGTTCCATCGCTCTTTTTATTTCCGTATCCATGTGGAAAAACCTCACGCGCGCTCCAGTTTTCTTTTATCATTTATTCTATCCGTCTGAATCGCTAGAGAGGAGGAAAATGCACGTTGATTTGCACAATTTAATATATAATTTAGCTTCTACGTTTGTAAATGGAAAGACGTTATATTGCCTGACACGCCGGTGAGATGCTCCTGTGCCGTTTGGTTCAGGCGGTTTCCTGGAACCTTTTAGATGGTGATGCAGGATTGTTGAGCAATAAACAATGGCGAAGTAATAAATAAAAAAATAGCACTAACCGCAGTAGGACTGTGTCTGCATTAACTGTAGAACTGTCTTTAGGACTCTTTACAGTAATGGATCGTCTGTATGCCAGTAACAACGTAAGCACACTGTACCTGCAGAGAGAGACATTTTGCATGCAGTGACTTCTCATGTTATCTCCATATTTTGTATCTATCTCGCGCAGATTATTAGTTTTCAATAAAGATGCTAATTGCCTTTTTATTATTCTAGAAGCACAAATGGGGCAGTTTTTGGAGGATAGAATGCGAGATATGCCTTCTTTTTTTCTTTCTTCCATTCCTTCCGGTTTAGCATGTGCGTTTCTATGGGAGAGGTTTTGCATTGCGTTGATTTTCAAAGCACGTGCCTTGTTTTTCCAAAGTTGGCGTTTCTGTGACCGTACGATGAATGTGTCGGTGCTGGTGCCCCGAACAGCACCAAGGGCTTGTATTCAGTCATGTGTCTGACCTTTGATTCGCCTCGCTAAGCTCACAGTTAATAAGTGTAAATAGACATGGTGCAATTTCTACAACCTCACACCAGGTTTAGTGCAGCGATGTTGAAACCCCTGTATGGTGTATTGTACCTGGTAAAACTACATTGCAAGGTTGCCTATTTATATGTATATTTGAATAAAAGTTGAAGCCATTATCAACCGTCTCTGTGATTTAAAAAAATGTCTTTATTGGTTTTTACAGCACTTTGTAAAAAATAAGGCTATCTTAAAGTTTCAGAAGAATGAAAAGTACCTCTTGTTCCAGGGGCAATGACTGTTCAAAATGTACCTTCGCTTAATTCAGTCTCCAAATCCTATTTTCTTAGTCAAATCCTACAAGAGAAGAGAATTTGTCCTAGTTTCAGCTGGAAACAAAAAGAGCTTCGGGGACTAGTTAAGGTGTCTCGGGGTCTTCAGTATGTCTGGACTTCCTGTTGAGCCACTTCAAGAAGGATCTGCAGCTGCTTGTTGCAGTAGTCTGGGGATGTTGAAGAGAGAGAGTTATGACAGAGTTGAGAAGGCTTTTCCTTCTTAAAGTTAGAATCAAATGTACAGTGAGGTTTAGTAAACTGGGCCAGTGTGAAGCGCCACTGATCTCTATCAAGTTATGTCACCTCCTTCTCTATTTAACATGCTCTATATTGAAGACGGAGCTACACAGTTCCTCAACGAAATGACAGGTTCGCAGATGTTGTAACTTACTGAAGATTCGTCTCCATCTATTGGGCAAGCGGAAGCGGTACACGGTCACATAGTAAACCGGGACCCCGGTCAGCGTGAGAGCGCAGCTTCGCCCCGTGTTCCAGGGGTCCGAGTACAGAGACAGACCCACGATAAAGAAGCAAACCACTGTGAAGGTGACTGCGATGGCCAGAGGCACCTTCGGGTCACCAAAAAAGAGCAAATAAAGCGGTGGCTGGTTAGTTTACAGCAATAATGCAGGCAGTTCTGCGTTGTAACCGCAGACACACTCACCTTGAAAGGCCTTGGGTGGAGGGGGAAGCGATATCGGTGGAGGAGTAACCCCAAGGTCGCCAAAGCGACGAAGAACCAGCGAGCAAATGAGGCGAAGTTGATGAGCTGGTAGATCTCTCCAGTGGTTAACATCAACACCACCAGGGGGTACTGGACACAGACAATACAGCTCTAATTACACATCCAGCAGTGTGCTTCTGTTGTCCCTGCGAGGAGTTCATTCATGACCTTGGAAACAACAGTCAACAAGCAAAATCCAGGTGCTGATGAAGAATAACCTCAGAAAATATCTAGTAAGTGAGTACGATTTTTGTTTTTTCTTCTTTGTGTACGCACTCTTTGTGAACATATACCTGCCTTGTCTAAATAGTTATTAGTAAGGTTATTGAAAGTTCTTGACAATGATATAAACACTGTCAGCTAGCCTTGCTGGTTTTTAGAGAGTGGAAAGTACGTTACCATTAACAGCACAGCAGGCAGAGGTGTATTTCTGCGGATGTGAATCATGGAAAAGATTGCAGGCCAGTGGCCCTCCCTGGCTCCCACAAACAACATCCTGCAACACAAACAGTCCAGGTTATCGGGCGGTTGGCGGCCGTTCTTGGCTGCTTTAAAGCACCCTCATAAATGACGATAATTTCTGATTCGGGTCGCCCAGATTACCTGGGTGACCCGAAGAAGCCACCGTTAAGCGCTCCAAGGCAGGAAAGGGCAACAAGAATAGGAATCACAGAAGCCAATCCCTGGAGGGCCCGGTTTGCAAATGTCTGCAGAGACACACACCAAGATTAAAACATCCAGTACATCTATTTCTGATGCTCTTTTAAATGCAGGGTACTCTACAGTATAGCACTGACCACAGCCACAGCCTCAGACAGTAGCAGCTCAGCGGGAGTCATCATGGTGTAGTAGGCCACATTAACAAGCACATAGAAGATTGTCACTGTCACCATAGAGCAGATTATTGCCAGTGGGATGGTTCTGACGAGACAGGACGCACACACAAACAGATGTAAACGCATTTTCAAGACAGAAAATGGTTTTAAAATGAGATAGAGTGAAACGGAAAATACCTATTTGGGTTTATGACCTCTTCTGTGACAAAGTTCAGATAAAACCTAAAGGAAAAATTCAATTCAATTTTATTTATATAGCGCCATATCATAACAAAGTTATCTCAGGGCACTCAATCACATGGAGCCGGTCGAGACCAACTTCCACACACACAAAGACCCAACGTTCCCAC
>JAVQJL010016183.1:0-17456 GCA_036024295.1 Nannoperca obscura
ACTTAAGCCGGCCATAGTGACCAGATCTGCGGACATCCCACAGGAGATCTGGAGAAAAACACACTGAGGCTCCAGGGGGGAAAAAAAATCAGCGAAAGAGAAAGTCCAGAGGGAGACAATGAACGAGTATTGAGAGAAGGAAATTCAAACCATGTCTCCCCACAGTTGTCATGGGCAACGTGAGATCGCTAGCTAACAAGATGGAGGAGCTAACGGGGCTGGCCCGGAGTCGGGCGGAGTGTCGGGAATGCAGTCTAATGTGCTTCTGTGAAACGTGGTTACACGAGGACATTCCAGATAACAACGTATCCATCGAGGGCTTCCTGACTGTTCGTGCCGACAGACAGCTGAGGAGACTCCACTGTGGGAAGGCTGCAGGACCTGACGGGGTCAGCCCGAGGTGCTTAAAGCCTGTGCCTCTCAGCTTTGTGGAGTACTGCAGCATCTCTTCAGCATGAGCCTGAGTCTGCAGTGTGCTGTGGAAGACTTCCTGCCTAGTTCCTGTTCCAAGACTCCACGCCCCTGTGGAGCCAAGGACTACAGACCTGTGGCACTGACCTCCCACATCATGAAGGGCCTGGAAAGACTCGTCCTGGAGCAGCTCCGGCCCCTGGTCCAACCATATTCTGACCCTCTACATTCTACACCCTCTATTTTCTACTGTTTATTATTATTTTTTCAATAACTTTATTGAGCAGTGAAACTGTATCAAAAAGCAATTTCCCTTCTGGGATTAATAAAGTATTTCTGATTCTGATTCTGATTTACTTGTAACAGAGTATGTGTACAGTGTGGTGTTAGTACTTTTACTGAAGAAAAGGATCTAAATACTTCACCCAAATCCTTAAGAATCTCTGGGGTTCAAATTCTGACCATTTTAAGTAACAAAAGTCAAATATGTGTTCATATTGAAGAACTAATATTCCAAGATTAACATTCAAGAACTAAAACCACCACATATTTGGTATGAATGTTTTGCACATTGCTCTTTGATAGCATATTAACTATACAACACATTTACCAACAGGTACTTGCTAACTTAGAACCAGATGGAAAATGAAAGTTATCAGAACCCAACCGTGACACCAAAAATCACAGTAGTTTCATATGACAAACATCAATAATGCTGTCAGCAACAGCAAATCCCCCACGACACATGACATGTGTGGCTGCTTCATTCATAACACACTGTATACACACACAGAGACTTCCTGACTTTACACAGTACCCATAAATCCTCACGCAACCACCCTCATACTACACACAAACACACAGCAGATTTCCCTGAGCTCGGCACAAAGCTCTGCTCTCCCCCGAGTTCACGAAGTTAACATGGGTCAGGATTAACATTTACTGTGGGGCTATGCCAAGGCTCCACAGCCCCTACTTCATGCTTCACTCAAGGAAATAGACCTTGAGGTTTACCTGGTGTACACTTTGTACACACTAGATGCACATCTACAAATACAGATACAGGGTGAAAGATTTGTTCTTATTTTATGAGCGAGGTCCCTGTTGTGATACACATAGCAAACACTATGTATCTTTTGGTCTCAGAGAACAGATAACTGCTATTTTGGTCAAAGGAAGTGAGAAGAAAAGGCATTACAATCCTACAAAAAAAAAACAGTCAACAGAATCTGAGAAACACAAGCTTGGACACATTACATTACATTTAGACATTTAGCAGACACATTTCACAAACACTTAGAGCTGTGCTCAGTAAAACCCTAGGAGAAGCAAGGGTGGTCATCTGTGCATCTGAAGTGAGACTGTAGAGAGAAAGACTTGTTTTGTTAAATATAATATATAATAATTATAATATAATAACTTTGGCCATGTTAACACCTAGCGCCCACACTACTCCAGTGTTTGAGAACTGTTTGAGGTCTTATCTACCACTACGTGTCCTGCCCTGATTCTTCATGCCCCTATCACGTGATGCTTTTCTGGAAGAAAACAAACATCTGTAGCACTGAGACTGCAGAGTAGACAATCTGCTTCCTTTTTTCACCTTTAAATGCTATTAAAAGGGGGTGAGACATCATGACTGAGTCACTGCGAGTGTGCCCCATGATAGGCTCAGGCAGGTGTATAGGCAGGAACTCGATACAGCAGCTCCACCGCAGGTCACTACCGCACAGGCTCTGGCTCCAAATGATGTCACCAGCGCAAGATGGCAGGTAGCGTAGCTCCAATAAAAAATTTTGAACAGTCAAAGGAAGTGGAGACGTGTCGTCCATCTTTATATACAGGCTACGGTGTGGATGGACGTAGCCTTAGAGTTATCAGGCAGAACAAATATAGATGACTAGTTGGTGGTCTTAAGTACATTTCTTCAGCTTGTTTTGAGCACTTTATCAGACTTAAAAGACACACATAATACACAACAGCAGCTGTTAAATAGAGCTCTTCAGTAAGATAACTCAAAATGTGGCGGCTGTGGCGCAGGAGGTAGGGCAGGTTGTCCATCAATTGTAGGGTTGGCGGTTCGATCCCCGGCTCCTCCTGTCCATGTGTTAAGGTGTCCTTGAGCAAGACACTGAAGCCCCAGTTGCTAATGATTTGGAAGTGGCTTTGGATAAAAGCGTCTGCTAAAATTTCTAAGTGTAATGTAAAATGCCGTCTCCCGAATGGTGCAGACCTTTTTTAAGCAGCGTAACAAAATGTCTGTATCATATTGGTGTTCTGTAAGACTAAATCCACATGAAGGATGATCCTGTAAATGCCTCGTCTGTGGCCTGCTCGGGCCACTCGGCCCAGACATGGCTGCACAACAACATTACAGGTGGCACCAGGTTGTCTGAGCGATCACATCACAGCTCATCGACCCGGAATCCGGCCCTGCAGCCTTCACTGATTTAGTCAGTAAACCAGCTAAGCTAGCAGGCTCAGCTCGGCACAGGGAGAGGAGGTACAGACCGAAATGACGGAAGGGCGAGGGAGAGGTGATGTGATGGATGGTTACTGACAAGAGCCTAACTGGTCTCCTGGAAGCAGCAGTGAAAAACGAGGGACAAAAAGGGGAGTGAAGTACAAATCCCATCCTTGTTTACTGTGTGTTAGCGGTGTTGTGGTCCTGCAGCACTGCAAGTTGAACATGGCACTAAATCTGTCAAACAATCATGTCACACAGGAGAGTACTTTGAATACAAGAGTCTATCAAATGTCTAAGATTTTTTCTTGTCATCTTTATTTTATGGGCCATTATTTGCATGGTCACTTTTCTGAAGTCATAAGATTATAAACTGAAAGCATCTGAAACATCTGATTTATTTTAGTATGGTTTATCTGTATTAGGGTCAGCTATCTGCATAAAATGTGATGAAACGTAACTGAAATGAATAATAAAAAGACGTGTCGTCACATGGCACTCATGAGATACCGCAAAAGTTCGAATCTTGAGGGGGGCGTGGTCTCAGCACAGAGCAGTACCGGATGAACCACCAATTACAGAGCAGACAGGGAACACTACACACTTCAAAGCACGTTTAGCATGCAGCATGAGCAGATACACCCAGAACACACTCAGGCCTAAGATCTACCACCTCGTCTACAGACTGCTGTTGATCTACAAAACTATCACAGTGAATCCCCCCCACCTTGCTTCCTTCCCAGCACCACACCTGCATTTAGCCGGTCATTAGGTGTGTGTGTGCGGGCTTGTTTCGAGTTGATTGAGCAGCTGAAACCGCAGCTGGGTTGTGGCTGCTGACTTGACACACCCTGAGATGGATGAGACACACGGAAGGGGATCGCTCTGGAAAATGACAACTGCATCAAGAGGTGTGCGTCTACCACACGTGACCACTTCGTTTCAAATTGCATGTGCATGACTCATTAAATGGCTCCATTTTAGAAACGATGGGAATCGCATGGCAACAGCAATCAGTGATGTTCATGCGTTCCTGATTCTTAAGAGAGCATTTCAGACATGGCTGATCACATCGCACACAAATACAAGTGTGCTCAATTTTAGTGTCTCCTCACAGTCATTTGTATGTATTCAGGGGCTTTAGTGAAGAGATGGTGAAGTGGTAGCATGTTATAGGTTTAGGCTGGACGATTCTGACAAGTCCAGTTTTGTTTCTGTGAGATATTAACCTACATTTAGAAAAACTTGTGAGATCTGATTTTGGGGTTAACTAATCTTACTGTAGCATGTCTTAGAGCTGCATTAGTTGATTAGTCGATTAGGCGACCGAAAGAAAATGAATTGTCAACTATTTTGATAATAGATTATAATCGATAATCGTTTCAGCAAAAATGTTAAACATTTGCTGGTTTCAGCTTCTTAAATGTGAGGATTCGCTGATGATGTAAATGAGAATCTTTGGGTTTTGGACTGTTGGTTGGACAAAAGATGCAATTTGATAATGTTGCTCTGAGCTTTGGGGAAATTTGATGGGCATGTCTATCCAACCTCTGACATTTTATAGCCTGAACAGTTAATCAATTAATTGTGAAAATAATCTGCAGATTTGTCGATAAGGAAAATAATTGTTAGTTGCAGCCCTGGTGTGTGTTAACATTTTCAAATCTTAGACAAGTGTTAGGTTCCTGCATGGGAGCCTACTGCGTGTGGGGGATTTGCTTGGCAGCAGGTCACCGTGGGTTACCATGTCTGCCATATAAAAGGATGAAATCCTACATTATCATTTTGTATATTAGATTACATTACAACAGCTCTGCTGGAACAGGTACTGTGACACAGGACACACCTGAAACTAACAGCCCTTTAGGTCAGTTAACATATGCAAACATGCAGTACTGCAAGTTGAACCTCACAGAAGGTTACAGCTGAAACTTCCTACAACATTACGATTACAATGTGCAAACGCAGTGTCCACCCTACGCACTCACACTGTAAATATGGACAAACAGTAACCTTGGTGGGGCCATTTATGTTTTATGAATAACAGCTGAGGCACTATAGCAGTGTTGTAGTTTCACTTTGTTCAAGGAAAAAAAATACTTTTTGAGCTGCACCCCTTCCAGTCAGGGATATACAAGGAAGAGTACACTGGGGGTTCTGTTCCTCTGCAGAAAGAGTTTGTCACCTACGCTTGACTTGTCAGCTAACCAGTATGGCAGTACAACAATCCAATGTTTGTTATCCAAACACAAAAGGGACGTGCAGCAAAGCAAACACACTGAATGGCACACTGAAGTTTAAGTTAGAAGAGTGTAAAAGAGCGTTCTTTAAACAGTTGCATGGTATTAGAGGCATCCGCCCAAAGCTCCATTTATGGTGAATGAATCCATCACCCCCCTCTCTCTCTCTCCGTCTTTCTCTCAAACTAAATAGTTTCCACATTAGTTGCCAAGTGATCAGCTACGCCTGTGCTGCGGAGGATACTGCCTCTGTTGGGCTACTAACAACACGAGCAGTGCTTTTCTACCAGTCCTATCATCAGAACTTAAAAAGACGAGACGTCATCCCCTGCTTCTGACATAAGCTTATAGCAGAAAACACATAAGAAACAGAGAGAATACGGTTTTAAGCAGAGCTTACAACTGGAAAATGATCTGATGCATTTTTTTATGAATAATCATACAATATAGACTATAGAATTGTTGACTAATATTTTGTGAAACCCCATATCTGCCAGCTCGAGCCTTCCACTACCCTGAGCTGTAACCAGGCCAGGTTCAATTAAGCCAAAACATTTCAAACTGTCCCTGGCCTCTAATCACCGTTTCTCTCGGGCAAGTGCCAGACTTTGTGAGAGCAAAAGCACAGCACATGGAAACTACCATCCCAGCACAACATGGAGACTGTAAAGACACTAGGGGGAAAAGAAATACAACTAAAAGCCTCCCCCTGTCCTCACTGAGCTACAGTATGTAGGGCATTGGGGGCAGGCTTGGCTTTGTTCAGGCAGATATCTCTGACATTTTGAGGCCCACATAAAGCAAAAGCAGCATATCCCGACATGAAAACAGAGCATTAGAAAACAATGCGTTCTTACAGTCATGGCAGAGAAAGCAACCTGTGGTTGGGCACTGAAAGAACTGCTGATGTTGTAATCATCATGATTCTGGGCCAGATAAAATGGTGCCTTAGACTGAACTCCAAAATAATGCACAATCGATTGACGGGAGAAGAATGTGAGCCCGCTCTATGGTGGACGGAAACAATAATGTTGTGTCTTTGCCTGCCTGAGAACATTTGGCTTTACTGCACAGCAAAGAGTCAGAAAATTCCTCCTTAAACAAACCAGAAAAAGGACATTATATGGAAGTGCAGTCCAAACAGGAAAGAAACAGACTTACACTGCAGCATCGCTTTCTTTACCAGTTGCTATAGTTGACTCAAAGGCCAGTAGTATCTACTGTAAGTGTAAGGAAAACTGTCAATACTCAGCCCTGCTTGAAAATCTGACAATAGCTAAGTGATTGATAGCCTTTTTTAAATCAGACATTTCAACCATAAAGCATGACAGGTAAACATTTCCTAATAAACTGAAAGGAAAACAACACTTCAAGCACGTTGTTAAACAAAACACTCCCTCTTACATTGACAGTCAGGCCACTATTGACCGAACATTTCAGTGGATAGAAAATGACTTGTTGAGGATAAAAAACACGCACAGATATGGGTGCAGAATGGGGAATAATAAAACTATTGGGTTATGGTGAAGCCTTAAACCAGTGCGGCTGGAGGTGTGAGCTTGCTCCCATAATCCCTCTTGTTCACTGACTCGTCAGCAGAGTTTACCTTGAAGTTGCTGGAGTTGACCCAGGAGCTGGCGATGCCGTCGACCATCTTGTCCAGCGCCGTCTGATCCAGCTCCAGGTCATGGGACTTTTCTTTATCCAAAATGTAATCGATGATCTCCTGCCCCACCTGCAGCCGTCGGCCCATGTCCTTCTGCAGGACCTGGGCCAGGCAGTTCTCCATGCTGGGCTCCATCATCCTGGCCTCTGATAACCGACCCCTGTGGCTCCCTCAGTCTGCCCGGCTGAGTGACTGACTCGCTGTTTAAAGCCACGGGAATGACAGCTAAACAAAGCCCCAGTTAATGAGGGTGTGCCTGGGTGACCCGGAAAAGCGAGAGAGAAAAAAGAGGCAAGTGTCTACAGTCTGCTTGTATTTTTATCCCTGAGGGCAGGCCTCGTTCTTTGTGCAAAGTGCTAGCTCACTAGCAAGCTAGTGGCCGTGCCCTAGGGATGACTGGAGCAGGGCTTAGGGAATGGCAGCAATGCAGCATGTGTGTGTCTGGACAGCAGCTGGGGAAAGTTATCTGCTCCCTCCCACTTGGGTTTCTTGTCCCCCTCTTCCTCTCTTAGAGGAGTCTGAGCCAAACCGCTACAGAAGGGGTAGCAGAGGTGGTTTTGGCGAGCAGCACGCAAGGCAGCAAATGGAGATGGATGAGGAGGACTAGCTTAGAGCTCCATGTCTTGTCCCGGGATCTGCCCAAGAGAGCCCTAGAGGAAAGGAAAGGACAGCAGAGTCAAGTCATTATCAAACCTTTTCATTTAAATGACAAACATCATTGATGATTCCTCCTGGCACATAAAAATTTCGATTTTTGAGCTTATAGTTAATAGGGTTAAGTTAGGCTAACACAGTGGTATGCACTATATGGCCACCGGTATGAGGACACCTCCTGGCCTCTAAGGAAATCATGCTGCCACAGCATACACTCATATTGACAACAGGCAGGCTGCATCTAACAATTCTTTTCATTATTTGTGCAAAACCTTATTTGGTCAGAAAATGGAAAAACTGACCACCAGTTTTACACAGTGCCTGTCTTTGGTGACGTCTTCAAATTGTTTGTACATTTCAAAACTGACAAGGTATTCAGATCCTCTGAAACTATATAATTTTTCTGTTGATCGCCTAATCAGTGAATCGATTCATTGTTTGAGCTCTAGACAATAGTGTTGCAATTTTGTGGCAACCGTTTCTTGTTTTAACATGACAATGCCCCCACACACAAAGCCAGCTCCATTAAAGACATGGTTTTTAAGAACCACACTGGCCTGCAAAGAGTCCTGACCTCAACCCAATCTGACACGTGGTGGGATGAAGTGGAACACCCACTGTGAGCCAGCCAGGCCTTATCGCTGCAACGAGTGGCTGACCTCACTTATGCTCTTGTAGCTGAATGAGAGCAAATCCCTGCGGCCAGGCTCCAAAATAATGTGTGGAAAGTGTTAGCAGCAGGCAGGTTAATGCTGCAACAACCGCTGACAGATGTGGGCCTTTGTTCTGACAAGTGACAATCAACCCCGCACGTCTTGAAGCAGCTAGATATGGATTCAGTTTTACTCAAATGTGACCTTTACTTTCTCCTGATTAGTGCAATCATGCTGTTTTATTATTGGCTGCGGTAATAGTTGCTACATGTATTTGTTAGTTAGCATGGGCAATACAGACAAACAGTTAGCTAGGGAGAAGCAATGCATCAGGTGAAATGTACATAGTGCGTCTGGCTGAGGCTGAGCTTTATGTTTCGGCATGAGTCTGTTTGTATGTGTATTGGATATGACTAAATGCCAAATCTGGAAGAAGCTGCACTAGTGGAACACATTTTAGTAATACCATATAAGATCAATAATTATAAGGCCCTTTGAATAGTTCACTTTAAGACAGGAAAATGCCATACATGTCAATAAGATTTCAGTTTACATTTTTATACTTCACTGGATTATGCCACCATGAAATTGCTTGTGATTCCACACATATTTGCTTTTTTACACCAGCTGAGCTTGAGCTAGCTCAAAGGCAGACCATCACTGCTGCCTGCTAGCTATGCCAAGCGAAGGAGCGCCCTGACAGATTCTAGACACTGCCAACATGAAACATGACTCGCCTCCCCAGCGTTTTTACCCCCGGTAGCCGTGAAACGTCCAGTTTCTTTGTTTCCCTCTACAACAGCTGGCTTGCCCCTCCACGGTACCAGACAGAGTAGGTGTCCAGAGAATAGAAGCTAACGCTAGCCCCTAGCGAAGCCCTTCCTTTCAATGAAACGTCAGTTCGCAGCCAGGCAGGCAGACAGGCAGCACAAAGAGAAGAAACTGTGACAAGGAGGCGAGAAGGTGTACCTACAGCACTCCTGTTTCTACTTACCATATCCCGCTTAAACTCCGCAGCAGGTTCGAACATACACTTCGTATTTCTTGTTGTAAATATAGTCCACGGCCTCAAATCTCTCTTGTCTTTCTCTTTCTCTCACCCGGAATGCTGCCTGCAGGACAAGAATGGGATCGTTGTGCGCATGCGCAGTCGACCCAGGGATGATGTTGGCACTTGGAAAACTGTCGCATGGCAATGCAAGAAAAAAACACCCTGTCGGAGTGTCATCACGTAGGCGTAACGTTGTTACTCTACGTGTGGCGACATCTACTGGACACATGGGTGCAATGGTAAGCGTGTAGCATTTACATTGACTGTTGCATGCAGAAAAATACAAGTGAGGATTTAAGGGTCCAGTGTCTTGCATCAAGAAAAAAATCTAGTAAAACAGAGAAGATGCCCTGGCCTGAAAGAAACACTGTATATAGTGCCCTGAAGTAACTATGATATGGCACTATATAAATAAAATTGAAATATATATCCATATATACTGTATACCAAGTAGCTCCCCCCCCCCCAGATATTAAATATGTAGAATCTGAATAGACCTATAAACACATTATTTCTAATCTGACAACATTCTATTGATGTTTTATACAGTCTCTACTTGGTACAACAACCTAAGCTCAAAAACTAATTGAATCACTCATTTTAAAGTCTTTGGAAGTATTAATCTAGTTATCAGCAAATATAATTCCAGTGGTTAGTGGAAACGCACAAAATGTCAATATCATTGCAGAAGTCATAAATAAAATTTCATTGAATTGACAAGACATTTTCACTCGTCATAGCAGGAAAAGCACAGGTGTTCTATTGAAGTGTCCCACTAAGTCATGACAGTGTGACAGCATGCACAATACCAGGACCCTGAAACTGAAGCAGCTAAAATACATTCAGCCATCATCATTTTCTATTTACACTTGTGCTTTCCCTAGACATGTCCAAAAAATTATTGTGCTGGCTGTGTGTGTGCGCACCCGTGTATAAGTGTGAAAAATAAGTTCAGTGTATTAAAAAGGCATTTAAATTGCTTGGGGGTACAATCTTACATTATTTATTTTTAACAATCATAGTACAAATTTGACCACACTGTTATACAAGTGTGGTTATAAAGCAAAAATAATAATAATAATAATAATGTTGCCATCTGTTTTGTATCAACATTATAGGCCTGCATGGCAAAGGAAACATCCTAAACTAAGACTGAAATGCACATTTACCTCCATCAGAAGTCCAGGTAAAAGTGTCCATAAATCAGGCTCATTATGATGGTTTTGCAAGCACCATCCATATACCCACAATTATAGATCTTTCATAAGAGCTCATTGTAATGTGACATCCACATACTGACAGACACACTGGTTTCTAAACACAGTTCACAGACTCAAAAGCAAACCAAAGATCATACATAATCCTGATGTATGCACTGCTACTCTGGTAGCCAGAGAACCAAGTCCACAATAAAACAATACGACTTTCACTCTGCCTCTTCTTCAGAGGGTTCCTCGCTTTTTGAGTCATCATCATCATCATCCTCATCCTCCTCCTCGTCACCCTCCTCTTCTTCTGAGGAGGAGGAGCACTCTTCGTCTTTCTCTGCAGCTGGCATCTTAATGACAATTTCATCATCTGCATCATCGTCGATGACCATGGACTTCCTCCTCTCCAGGAGAGAGGGGGTGCAGACAGGTGTGGTGTCCTGAAATGGAAGAAAGGCGCTCATTAGCCACATGTGGTCATTCTGGTACAAATGGGATGCTGAATTGTTTTAAGCTTTGCCTTGAATCTTTTGATGTTCCCTCAACCAAATACAGTATGTTGGTACATGGGTTTTATCACGCAGCCACCAAGAAACACACGCAATAAGCTTTATGCACCACAGTACTGTAGGCACAGATATCTAAACCCAGATCACTGGTACACCTGAGGTCATTTTCAGTCTGTGCCAAAGCTCATAATATCACTAGTGTTACCCTTACATCACTACATGTTGACGTGTTCAAGGAATCCGACAGCTTTTTCTTCGGAGGCACCTGGGCAGCCTGGAACAGCAAAGAAAGCACTCAAGGGTTAACATGATGCCAACATTACAAAGTAGAAATACTAGCAGAGCAGCTCTACAATGTTGTATACCTATGAAATGTCCATGTTTCATGGACACGGACACAGACACACACGGACACACAAAAACGGTCACTTACAAATCCAGGGAAGTCATAGTCGATGCCGTGGGCTGCAAGCCTCTTGCGGAGCTTCGATTCCTTCCGCAGGAGCTTGTCTTGTAGTTTGATGATCTGTTCGGCGGTGTGTTTCTTGTTGTAGCGTGCTACAGCAGGATGTGAGGGCTTTTTAAAATCCCTTTGGGAGCCAACAAACAGCTTCTCATGCACCTTCTCGGGTGGAATCACGTGACCTGCGAAACAGCAATTGTGTAGACAAAAAGTGTGAATTACAGGCATGTAATAATCTTTACTGTAAACAGAATTCTGTTGATACTAATCTGTAAATCAGATCACACATTATGCATCACCGTAGTGACAGGATCTATTAGGGAATTTAACTCGTGTGTGTCAGGTGGTGTTGCTCTCCTGTGCAGGAAAGCAGGAATTAACAGACGTGTGCATGAATACTCACATTTGATGAGCCTCTCTCCCATGAGGTAATTGTTCATGGTCTCTGCAACAATTTTGGCTACTTCATCACAATCAAACTCTACAAATGCGTAGCCTTTGCTGCCACCTGTCTACAAGTAAAAGAGGAGGAAAAAAGATTAACATCACATCGTAACGGCTTCATACCACACATCTCAGTTTGATTAAGGCTAATCTGACTTCCATTGAATGCTTTTGTGCTATAGATCCCAGTGAATCATCTTCGTTTCCACCGTGCTTTTGTTGGTACATGGGTTTTATCGCTCTGCCAACAGGTGAGCAGTTGATAAGCTTTACGCACCACAATACTTTAGGCTCAGTTATCTGACTTCAGACCACGGTGACATCTGAGATCATTTTCAGTCTGAGCCAAAACCCTGCAGGTTCACTTCTACAATATCCAGTCAAACAGACAGGACAACTATATAATCTACAATCTCATACAGCAAACTGAGAAAACCTAAATCTTTATTCTTAATTGCTTTGTACAGTAAGATGATATCAAATTGTTCGTGTGTTTGTCATCAGTGCTACCTTTTTACTCCTAGACAGCCGCAGCCTCAGGACTTTCCCAAACTGTTCGAAGTAAGATTTGAGCTGAGGTTCAAACAGCCCAAGCGGCAGGTGCCCGACATAAATCACTCCAGGGGTCAACCTGATCCCCTGTAAACAAACAAGAGGACAAAGTTAGTTTCAGGACTCTGGTATTGTTCACATGGTCATGACTTACTGGAACACTCGATTAGAACAGAGCCATATAGCAATACTTTAACAACGGCCTATAATGCATTCCCCTGATATTACATGGGGACAATCAACAAACAAAAGCACATTAAACATATACATAATGTATTATGAAGAGTTTGATTGTATCTTGTATATTTATATATAACCATTTGTAATGATCTTTAAATGCACACGAATACATCTTGTATTAATAAGGAGAAAGACACCAGACAGAAACACCACTGCTGGCCACTAACTGTAACTGTGTTGAATCGCCATTTTAACCGGTCACGTTCTGTGCAGCGTGGGCACGTAACTAACCTGCGACGCTGTCGAAGGAAAATACTATGGAGGCACCATTTGAATTCATTAAAACAACTATTGCAGAACTTTACTCTATGCAAGTGAGCTAAATACGACAGGTCGCCATAATCTATAACAAGCGTTAAAATACGAGTATTTGACCATGATGAACAGCAGCAGTTGCATTCAGGATAGCTGAATTCTCTAATCAAGTCTTAAAATCCGACGGGGTACGGAACAAGGTATAACACGTGTTAGGTTTGGAAAAGAAGATACTGTTGAATAAACGAAGCAATAATATCACCCTCGTGTAAGTTAACGTCAAGTGATAGTTGTGTGCGGGGCCACAGTTTCATCTCCACCCACCTTGCTGGATTTGTTCTTCTTCACCTCCTGCACCTTCTTCTTGAACTCGGACTCTTGTGTGGGGTTCAACGCCAGCAGTTCTTTAGCCGGGTTAGAGGCCGTTTCTGCTTTACTTTCAGTCATTTCGACGGATTAACGATACGAGACATACACTGTAAACTCTCTACGAACCACGTTGGTGTTTCTTTATCCGGTTGCCCATGTGGTGACACAGTCAAAGACGGCGGAGGGGAAGGTTTTCTCAAGTGTTGTCTGCAGCCGTGCTGTCTACACAGCGCCATCTACAGGCGGGGAGGATGGATGCTATTTTAACAGCTGCAATCAATGTAACTACAGCAAACATAAAAGGTATAGAAGCCCATTTCTGCCACTTCAAAAAATCACTACTTAAGTTTTTTGTATTATTAAGTGTTTTTCTACATGATTATGATGTATTATCTCCCAATTATGAAACAGTTTCTTATAATTATGACTTATTTTCTGTATACTATAGCATAGAATATTTGCACAAAGCACAAATTCCAAGGAATTTATAACCTATGAATTTCATTTCTTTAGTTTTTTTTATTTTAATATATATTTAAATAGTTACATTCTTATCATATTTGTTGATATTATTTTTATGACTTATTATCTTGTAATTGTGAGATATCTTGTTAATAAATAATAAAACACACTTCAGTGATCTTCAAGACTATCTTGTGAATATGGGATAATTAATGACAAATAACTATAAGATACAATGGCATGATTATTAGACAGTAGTTAATAATTAGGATAGATGGGACAGAACCTGTGGCAGAAATGGGCTTCCATAAAAAGACCTACAAATGAAACAATAATAAATACAAGAAAACACACACACATAAATAGATGCACAAAGGGAATAAAAACTGAGGGTTACCTTCAATGAAGTATTCCCACTGATGTTTGGAAACATGTTACAGCACGAAAAAAGGGAAGGGAAGGAGGAGCAGAAGAGGAGGTGGAGAGATCAAAAACAAAGGGGGTGGAGTGTTTACCAGTAAAATAAGGAGATGAGACAGACGTTACATACAGATCAGCAGTGCACACAGCAGCATCAGTGGCTCTGAATTCATGACATGGCAACAAAAATCATCTACTTCACAGTGAATGGGAGACCAGAGCAGGCTGAGTTCCCTGTGGACTGCCCTGCTCAGGATGTCAAAGGTAGGAGCAGAAAATGATGTTACTATACTATTTAAATGTAACTTTTTAAAATTAGAAAAGTATTTTCAGGAGTGAGTGCACACACATACACACCTACACACATATCCACATTTGCAATCTAAATATAATGTGAATATCTGATCTGGTTTTATAGATATTTGTGTTGCATTAACAGTCCAGTTTATGATGAACTGTGGATCAGATTCACAGATGAAAGAATTGGATGTTGTAAGTGTTATGGAGGTTGTCTGAGCTACAGAAAGCGATACAGCTGCTGCTGACAGCTCCTCACTTGTCACATCGGCTTCACATGTTCGTTAGGCTTTGTTTCACTTGGTGAGGAAGGCAAACGATAGCACCTTTTTAAAAATTTCATGTATAATTCAATTGTTAAGGAGCACATATTTTGGAGCATTGTTAATCACTGTAGAGTCTGCATGCCTCTGTGGAGATCTATACAATTGGTACCACTTTCTAATAAGGCACACGTTGTAAAGGATTCATAAGCTGAAACTAAATACTTTTATTAATGTCAATAAATAATTTAAACACTTATAGATCAGTTTTAAGCCATTATCAAGAACGTTTTAAATGAAAAATCTCTTGAGCTTTTGTTTATCCTTTCTTTATGGTAATAATGCAGTTATATATGGTGGTAATCCATGAATATATTCTTAATAAGTTGTTAAAAATGAATTCTGCAGCCCTTTTCCAGAAGATAAATGCTTATACTCTTTTTGACTATAATAATGGAGTAATTGAAAGCTTTAGTAAATTATTTAGTAACATCTGATAAAGCAATTAGTTATACCTCATAAACCTTTTATGAAAGGTAGCTTATTAAAATAAAAAAATACCTGAAAGACCACTTACTACAGAGCTTTCTACCACACCCCATGGTCCTCCTTCGCGGTTGAGGTTTGCTCTGTAAAAATAATTTCTCAGTGCATAGTGTGAAATGAACAGTGAGTCGTTCTTTCCAGACCTGTTCCGCTCTGCAGCTGAAGCAGGACCCCATGACATCCTGAAGCTGTACAACCCCAAAGGCAACATCATCAATATCTCCCCGAGTCTGGAGCCCAACAGCCCAAACTCCTGCTACAAGCTGGAGGTGGTGGCTGCCGACTGCAACAGTGAGCCGTTAGGTATCTTTAACTTAGGCCCGTGGGGGTCACAGTGCTCGGGATTTATTGAAAAACTGTTGACAGCCTCCCTCCTTCTTTGTCACCTCAGGTGCGGAGCTTGCTGGTGCACTAGGATTTGACCTCTCATCCATGGAGAAAAGGTAGGCAAGGTGGGAAATAAGAGAAACCAGTCAGTGATATTCTTGAGGGAAAATATGATTTATATTTAATGTGAAAGGTGGAAAAGTCTGGCATTTGGGTGCATTACACTTTGAGGCCAGATAGACAGAATTTGAGCCTTTGTACAACCCAGTCCAAGGGAATAGATGAACGTGTGACTTAACGCCTCACTTATGGTGTGTGATCTCAGACTACAGGGCCTGGAGAAGAAAATCCTGATGGAGGCCGGAGAGACCCCTGCAGTTGTGTATGAGATGAAGAAACAGGTGGATTCATTCCGGGAGAAACTGGAGGTATGGACAAAATACTCTGGGGCTTTAAAGCTGCACAGTGAAAATTGGGGAAAAGAACTTCTATGATAAGACAACGTCATAATCATCTGCATAGAGAGTTTTCTTTAATCCTCATCAGAAAAAAACATTACTAACCTGAGCCAACAGTCAGAAAAGGTCAATTTGAAGATTTTTAATTCCTGGCCTAAATTTTGAACGGTCAATTTTGGGATTTGATGTGATGAACAGTGTTTGTCTAACTTCCAGCCTCAACTGACTCGATTTATTATCATTCTGTTCCAGAGTGTGGAGCATCTGAGTTGGCTGGGCTTGTTTAAAGATCTGTCAGAGGGAACACACAAGCCATCCCCGTTCTACCACAAGAGAACCCTGCGTAAAACCAAAAAGGAGTGTGAGCATGTGCGGGAAAAGTTCCTTCAAATGAGGCACGTTCACATGCAAACCTCACTGACAGAACAAAATAGTGTCCTCCATATTTATATCTTTAAATATAGTAATCATTAATGCTTGTGTTGTCACATTTGAAGCTCCCTGGAGGTATCAGACGAAGTGAGGCAGTATTTAAAGACCCCAACCTTTGATAACTGGTAAGTTTCTACTTGACCAGTATGAATCTGAAGATTTCTCCATGCTACCTGCTGCATCAGTGTTCAGCCTTGATGTGCTGGGTGTCTTTGTGCCTGTGTGATGATCACGAATAAACAACCAGTGCACCTGTTTCCTCACTGTGCAGACAGTGAGGCAGGCGGTCGGCTAATGACTGTCATGCCTCATAAGCACCTATCGCGCGCTTCTGAAGAGGATGGAAGCCGTCAAGCTTTTCTTCTGATCAATACACTCATCTCAATATGAATAGGCCTGTAGAGGGCTCACTTATTCAACATAAGGTCTTCATAAAAGGGTTAATCAACAAACCATGTTTCAAGTGGGCTTCGTGGGGAGGAAGTGAATGCTGCATTCAGTGAGACCTGGTCATCTTTTCATTTGTCCAAAAGCTTTTAAAGCAAACCCCCAGGGATGAGGGTGGATAGAGGCTACAGAACCCGAACTGAACCTAGCAGCAACAGATACTCATAGTAAATTACAGGATTCCTTTCAAATCCTAATAAAATGTGCTTTTCTTTGCATCCTACTATGTGGGCATCTGGGTATTATGAAGGATAACACTGTCATTATTCTACATTTCTGTTACTGTCAACAAATCCCATGAAAAGACAGAAGCCAACAATGGGTCAGTGACAGTAACGTTCTCTCATTAGTATGCAGATTATACGTCAATCAAGCTCTCCTGGCCCCTCCCATCAACCCCTCCTCTCCAATGCGAAAACAGAGACCGAGTTGTAACTGATACTGATATCATAAAAAAACGAGAACATAAGAAAGAAACTGTCATTGAAAAAAGAAAAAATCTATACATTGTCACTGAAAAACACATCATAATGTGTGTGTGTGTGTGTGTGTGTGTGTGTGTGTGTGTGTGTGTGTGTGTGTGTGTGTGTGTGTGTGTGTGTGTGTGTGTGTGTGTGTGTGTGTG
>JAVQJL010016188.1:0-12176 GCA_036024295.1 Nannoperca obscura
ACTTGTGCTCAGGCTCATATACTTAGACCCAGATTGATGATCCCATTAGTGGTGACTGTGTCGCTGTGGAATGACGACATTCAGAGCATCCCACTGGCACTGCTCCGAGATCTGGTTTCCACACACTTTCCCCTGGGGAAATCAGAGAGGACATTCTACTTAACCAGAGACACATACAGGTGCACATAAAGAAGAAGAAGAAAAAAGTTTACTAAATAAATCACTCAAATGCTTTTAAATAGTCTTTCATAATGTTACACTATATTACTTTTACACAACACTACTTTTAGATCGTTGCTCTTCAAGTGAAATTCATATTAATTGAATGAATTGCCCAAAACAAATGTATCTCCATTTATCAGCATATGACTTCTGGTTGTACTTAAGAAAAGTTTGAATAATTCTGGGAGTTTGCAGCTCCCCAAAAACATTTTTAAAAGCTTCCTCTTCAGTGTCGTCTTCTTTTATCGTCCAGTTAGAGTCTAATGAGTGTGTGTCTGTGATTGCGCGTGTATCTGACTGTATCTCCTCCTGCTTTAGGTGATTGTGATGAAACGTTCCCTGGGTGTGGGCTATGCAGCAGTTGACAACCCCATCTTCTACAAGCCCAACACGGCTATGTTGCTAGGCGACGCCAAGAAGACCTGTGATGCCCTGCAAGCCAAGGTCCGCGAGTCCCAGAGCCAGTAAGCGGGGCCTCTGGGACCCGTGCGGGACTCTTTTGTGGGACCTCCACTTGGAGCGAAGCAGGGAGAAGACAATGAGTCGACGTTTTTTTCCCAAAATATCTCAGCATTAAGATCGTGGCACAACCTTCCTATCATGTAGGAATAAAAAAAAATGGCAACTCTTGTTGTAAAAAATATGCTTGTTCAGTAGGAGCCAAGCAATGCAGATACTGTCGTTTTACTCCCACTGTGGTAATATACTTGACAAGTCTTTTATTTCTAGATATTAAAGGAAGGTTACGCCAAACACGTGCATGTGGTTTATAATCTGGGAAGCAACTGACGGATCTTCATGTTAGACACAGATATTAATATTAAAACAATCAGAAATGTAGATGTGATAAGATGTTAGATGTGTTCAATTTCACTGTTAAGAAGTTTTAGGAAATAGTCAGTAGTTGAAAGAACCTTTAAGATGAATTGGTATTAAACAGGAACAAAAGCAGAGATATGAAGGTGCCAGAGAAAGAACTATGATAGACTTAAGCACTAACATTTTTCCACGCTGTAAAAACAGTTCTCTCCGTTTCTTTTCTCCAGAGTTTGTTTTCATTATAGTAAGGCCATTTGATGTTCCTTGTGATGGATCTATTTGCTAAAATTGCTTCCATCCCGCCTTCTTTTTCTGTACAAAGACAAAGGAAAAAAAGCAGAATAGTGCAACATTTTTGAAATGTTCTTTCAGTTCCAATTTTATACTGTCTTAACAGATTTTTGTATTTGGTCTGATAATTATCACAAACCTAGAACATGTCATCTGTTCACATTTTAGCCACAGTCACTTATTGAAAACTAGTCATGCTATTTGCTTCCCCCCTCCTTTTCACTTGTCTTGTGACCTCTGCCTCTAGTGCAGCAATCACACATGGATCCAAAAACGGTTAAAAATCCAATCAAACCTCGTCTATCAAGCATTAAATGCAATAAACCAAACTGATCTGTTTTAAGTGAGAGACCACAGCTGTATTGTAATGCTAGTAAAGACTGCACTACTCCTACAAACAACCACATCACACACGCTCTGATAGCTGAATGGGTTTTATGATGTTTTTGAACCAGGTGTGTCTCATCATCCTGTGTGGTTCTGATATTACAGTACATGTGATAATAGCCTTTGTCCTTTATGGTAAAGAAGGGTTGTTGTTTTTTTTAAGTGAATGTGGCTGATACACTCCAATATGTGTCCTCATTATTGCTCTAAAGGGAAAGGAAGGATCACTGATTGTAAAATAGGGCCAGATACCTGACTGTAAAGAGTGTTAAAGCAACAATGCAGTTAATTGATTTAATGTGTTGCCACATTTCAAAATACATGAATTGTTCAATGTTGGTATTAAGTGTGCATTTCTAAATTTAAATGGTCCTTTTCTTGTTTAGTTTTTTTTTTTTGGCAAATAACATTTGCGTTAAACATAAACTTGTGCCACAACTTCCCCTTTTGGACTCGATCAGAATATAGTCGTCGGCACAAATATAGAATGATTGGTTGTCATATAGCCACTTGAGTAGTTCTTGAAAGATTGTTTTCAACAGTTGCTCCAACTCTACACTTGTCTTCACACAGCTGAGCCAACCGAACTAAAAACACCAGAAACGTAGTCCATCAAGTTTTTTGGCTAAGGATGGTTTGTTGCCATCCTCTTATTACTTCACTTTCTTTGAGTTTTTATGGTCATGGTACAGTAGATGAATTGGGCAGTTTTCCTGGTACAAGGTTTGAGGAACAATAGGTCATGAGATTAGCAGTTTTTGTGACTTTTAAACTCTATACAAGTACTTAAAAATTATAATTTTAGGATTGTAAGAAGTAAGTTATTATAGTTTCATCATGGGACCGGATACATTGACCATGACAACTATCCTACCTCTCCATAAAATGACCAATAACTTTCAATAGGACCTTCACCTGACTAATCGTCTTTGACCGAACCTACCACGGACCATTTACCAATTGCCTTCTGTTTTGTGTTCACATTATGGTTTTTTTAACCATACAACCTCAGTTTGCTGCTGACTATTTTACTGTATGTTATGCAAGTGTAGAGCTGCAGATGTCATTAGTGCTCATGAGGAGTTATTGTTCTTACATGTCAATTTACACAAGCATATGTAGTCTTTAGAGACTAAGATTGAGATGTCTACTTAATATTGTAGCTTATTGCCATTCTTTGTAATGTATAGGTTGTGATCAAATTAAGGGAGATGGAAAAACCTAAAACATTTTACCATGGCCAATATGCCCTCCTCTTTTTTTTCTTCCATAGGAAAGTATTTTTGTAAAGAGGCTATTTGTGCAGAGCAACAATGGGGTATTGAAGTTGTACAATATTTCAATGCACCACGCAGGGAGTTGAAATGATGAAATGTACTGTGAATGTTTTTCCCTTCTTGTTGATCATGGAACAGTTTCATCCCTAATAAACCTGTATTTACACTAGATGTTGCCTGAGGATGCCATTCCTTCCCTCACACACTCTTAAAGGTGCAATGGAATTCCCTAATAATAAACAAGTTGATCTGCGAGGTTTTCCCTGAGGTCTACCACAGCTTTGATGATAATATTACCTGTGCAATTTTGCACGGCGGGGTTGAAAACTCAAATATTTGCAGCAATTACCTGGATGAAGGATCGTGAGGGGGAGGAGGTGTATCCATACTTGCACACATACTTCATCTGCGACGTGCTGCTTCACAGAGGGAAGACCAAATAATGTAAACACCTCGTGCAAAAGAGTTTTACCGTCATCAAAATCTGGTAATCAGCCCTTAGGGCAGTTTCCAAAGCACAATGAGGCAACTGAAATGGCTGAAAGGTGTCACGTGCACATGTGTCAGCCAGGAAAACAAATCATTTAAACTGTAGAAAGGAAAAGGAAAGCATATGATAAAAGCCCAAATACTGTAAATGTTTCAGCTGGAAGTTATCTGTGGAGTACCAGGTTAAAGGTTCCAAATGATCACACTGAAATGGAAATTAAATGCAGCTGAAGAGTTTAAGATGACAGTATAACTTTTTTTTTAAAAAGATACAGAAAGTTTTACTTAAAGTCACGAATAAGCCATTAAAACACCGCTTCTAATCCAAAAATGAAGATATGAGATGAACACAAAAGCCCTGCCTTGATGAAGGATAGTGCGGAGAAGATGCACATGCTGGTCGGGGAATGCAACGGAATGGGATCGCATGATTCCGTCATGAGGGTTGTGATAATGACTGAAATGTAAATATCAGTTTGTGTGACATTTTCACCTACAAGCGGCATTTGATTACTATTCATCAGCGGAGAGTGAACTGGAGGTACTTAGAAGATGAAATAGATTAGACCTTAGATAGATTTATAAGGATGGGGTTTGCATGTGTGCGCGATGAGGGCGGCTTCATCCTGTAACAAGTAGCACTCAGACAGGCTGTTATCTGCTCTCAGACTGGAGGAGATCTGAAGGGAACTGTCACTCCCACAGCAGAGGCGAGATGCAGTGATAATGATAAAAGAATGGGTTGAGAAATGACTATCATTTGCTTTGTGTGAATCAATTCCATCACTGAATTGCGATATAGATATAAGATATTTCTTCATCTATTTTTATCCAATTCACTTCTTGCAGCTATTCGTCAGGGTTTCGGGTCCAAAAGGTCATGTGTGGCTTTCAGGTGTGTGTGTGTGTGAGAGAGAGAGAGAGAGAGAGAGAGAGAGCGAGAGAGTGATAAGTGGGAGAGGTAGCATGAAGATGCGCAGGTCTGATAAGTGCTGAGGTGACAGCCTCCTCAGCTTAAGCTGGTCTATTGTCACACTGCCAGTATTTACCCAGAGCGCTGATGGATAGCCAACATGTTCCAGCCACAATAAACCTCCATCCCTCCTCCCTACAGGGATAGTTTGTCCTCCCAGAAATAAAAACACACTGTTTGTTTTGCCTTGCCTTGCATGCAATTTGATTTGGATTCTATTTAATTATCGTATGAGGAGTGTTTTGGTGAGTGATTGCTTTTGAATGAATTTGATGATGAGACGTACTATGCAGGTCTCAGGGCTTCAAGTATCTATGGGCTCCTATTGACCCCTTATTTTATTATTGAGTCCCTATTTAGAAATGAATATCCATTGTAAACACAGACACGCTGTGTAGGCACACAGCCTGCCTGAAGACTCATCTGATTTCAGAAGATTGTTCTAATGTGGTGTAGGCTAATTAATAAAGTACCTCTGGAATGTAGTGGAGTAAACAGTAGGCTACCATAAATGGAAACTGGCAGTCATGTACCAACATAACATTTATATAAGTAGACGTACAGTAGGCCTACTGGATTAATCACAGCTACTTATACTATATGTCTATGACAGCCTACATCTTTTCAGAACTCTATTAGCCTTTCACGCAACACACAGAACTTCTTATTTTGTTAAATATGTTTAAACATAATTTCTCTGCCCCCTTATTTTTTTGTGACAGTGCTGCACATTAAATGAGATTATTAATCTGCTGTGCAGCCCAGGTAGCGTTAAAAAAAACAAGCTATTACGGTACTTCATATTATGCCAAGTCGGTTTGTATATTGCTTTATGACGGCTTTCTGGAGAAAGAGTGTTCCCCACAATGAAATGAGGATATATGGTGTCAGGTGTGGGCCCCAAACGCCACTTCAAGTCCGCCTTTGCTAGTTTTGGACTGCCGCGACTCTTCTGAAAGGATTTCTTTGCCAGCAGATGCTCGAGGGCCCTGTTTCACATCAACAAGATAAATGACTGCTGCTTGTTTACTGTGCAGCTGATGTTTTTGCTCTGCACGCTTTTCTTCTGCTTGCTGCTGGATCTCAGTATGGTTTTCTTTCAACATCTATATTTTGTACACACACTTCATATTCAGATGAGCATTGGAGACTGACTTTAGAAGAAATGTGATTATCAGCTTGCTTTACTATTCTTCGTATGATGCTGGTGATTGTCAGCCCAATGACTTTCTGTGTAGCTGGTTTGTGTTGGCCTGGTGTCGCACAACAGGTGGATCGTTGGATATGAAAGGTTTCCATCTCAGTTCACTTAACAGTATATATTTCTTGCACTGCTGGAGGTGCTGTGTTTGGGAATAGGCCACATGCTGGCACATGGGAGTTTACTGCTGCCACTCCCCAATCTCTGCTGTGGTGAGGTCCTAGCCCAGCCACCAAATCTCTGTACATATTCTGAATTCAAATTCACACAAAACAATGTGTTCTGCACAACTTCTCATCTTCTCCCTCACTCACCATTATAATACAAGATACACATTTTATATCAACAGCACAGACAGGCTGTCAAGTCTCTGCAGTCTCTGCAACCTCAGACTCCGCAACCCTCACAACTATCTGCAACTCCAAGCTCACAGATCCTAGTTAACAGAGAGAGAGAGAGAGAACACAGCCTTGTGTACATGAAGTAATCCTTGTTGAAAGGCATGCAGATGAAACTGTGTGATTGGAGAGATTTGTAGCTGGGTCCCCCACCACAGGTGTGTGTGTGTGTGTGTGTGTGTGTCAAAATCAGGCCAGAGGATGTGGCTGAACCTCTCTAACAAGCCTTTTACCAGGATCAACATCTGTTTTAACGTGTCTTCCTTCCAATTGTCAGCCTAAACATGAACCACATACTGTATCTGCTACTCGACTGACATGCAATGTGGACGTGTACAGCCTGAACTCACCGCAGGTGGCGTTAGTTAACATTTTTAACTGGGGTCCCAAATCAGAGAAATCTGTTCTTGTAACCCCACGGCACAGGCTCATTAAACTACATTATAGCTTGTTATACTCATACTCAGCAAAATCATGCCCACAACTGATTTTGACCATATTTTAAAAAGGCATCAGATCTAGTGATTTCATACTTAAACTAACCATAGCTGAAGAAATGAAACCTCTGTAAAATAATTCGAAGCACATTATATCGTGAACTGAGGCAATATTATGACTCAAAACAGCTGGCTTTTGAATTTTTGTCACCATTTACTTTCTAGATCCTATGCTTAGATGTGAGATCTTATATACATAATTAGATAAGATTAAGATTAATTATCCCTATAGTTTATGTATACTAGTCTTGTTAGCTGCTGGTAGTTTCCTTTAGGCTAAATATGGGTTCTTGGGAGAAGCATTGTGACACTCTACCAAGGAACCTTGTTTAATCTTGTTTTTATCTGGTGGTTTCTTGCTCCCCTTCATTCCTTGTTCAGTCTGAACTTACATAAGAGGTCAAATAGATTTGTCTGTCTATTGTAGTATTGGTATGCTGCTGTCTTGTCAGATTTCCTTTTCCAACCCTAAGTGGGACTTTGCTTTTTTTTACATGAAGGATAAATAAAAATAAATTAACAGTACATTTATATTTGCCAATATGTACTTCAAAAAGAAGCCTTCTTGTTTCTATAATATGTTTTTTTGTCATTCAGTAAACCACCATCACCTTTTAAGTAAAGGTTTTAAGCTGTATCAAATAGGAGATCCATCATCCTAATCTATCACTACAGCGCGGGTCTTGTTGTATCCTACAGGTAGAATGATGGTGTATCATCAGTCTGTGGTAAGAATGGTGGACCTCTCAAAAGAGGAATCTCTTTCATCCTTGATCTCGAGCCTGTTCCCTCCTTTAATGTCTAATCTGATCGTCCTAACAGCTTGTTTGGAGAAACTGTGTTATTAAGCGGTGTCTTAAAAGCCCCCAGACCCAGGCCTCTTGAATACATCGTCCCGCGGACACACAAACATACACAATGTGTGCCCCAGACTGTCCTGAAGTCGTTTTTGACTGTGGAAGCCAGAGATAAATGTAGACAAACTAACCTGGTCAGCGAGCAACACAACTCGCCTCTTTACTGTTCAATTTCATTGCTGCTCAGGGCTGGCTAATATAAACATTGTGGGAGTGCGTCCTTTTAAGCCCCTTTTATTGTCCAGCTGCTTCTAAACCTCTGGATGTAAATTGTTGAGAGGCTGGGATGGAAGGATGAGAGAAGAGGGGAATAAGGTGGGGGTGGAAAGAGGTGAGGGGCTGGTTTTTCTCTGAAGTAAGGCAGGAATCATTTAGAGTGGTTTCTCTCTGCATCTGTATGTTTGTGCACATGTGTCATTAAAGCAGAGGCATCACAAAGTTCAGAGAAACAAAATGTTTATTGAAACATC
This sequence comes from Nannoperca obscura, assembly GCA_036024295.1. NCBI lineage: Eukaryota > Metazoa > Chordata > Actinopteri > Centrarchiformes > Percichthyidae > Nannoperca > Nannoperca obscura. Next base: position 7,882 of record JAVQJL010016188.1, read on the forward strand.
GTCCCAGACCACTTAGCATCATTTTGTTATTGTCTTGCGGCTAGGCGAGAGTTGTAGGAGCAAAAAGAAATGCAAAAAGAAACATATTGGCATTTACACTCAATTGTTAGGAAACCCAACCTATGCAAATTAAGGAGGGGGTTCACACTACAAGGCTTTGAAGCGGATTTAGTCTCACTGTGGCTGTCGGACACACACACACTGGGATGGAAATACGTGAAAATATGTCTGCTATGCAGCTGTGGTACCATTCAGTGTGATGTTTATTTGTTTTGCTCAGAAGCTGTCATTCAGCATTCATTTGTCTTATTTTCCCCCCCATACTTCCCCCTTGACTTGTCTATACACTTAAAATATTGAAATAGCATATTAGGCTTTTATTATTATTTTTATTATTATTATTAAGTTATTTCTGTATTTATATTCTACTCTGTTCTGCTCTGTCCATGTTTGTCTGTTGGGATGCTGTGGTTCTCTTCTCTTTGCTGTGGTTCTCTTCTCTTTTTTCGTTTATTCCAGTGACAGGAATAAACGATAAATAAGTTGCCTTGCGTAGCTTTTTACTCAATATTTAGACTCCCCAGTGAGTCTGTACTTATTCGCTATCTGAATTGTTTGGATGGAGATGGATTTCATCATGTTTACTGGCCTTGAGTTTTAAAATACGGCAACCAACCTGTGTAAATAAAAAAGTGATCTACCATATCCTATAAAAGTTCACTCTGTCCAGTCAAGGAGAAACTACACCAAGACCCAAGACTCATTAGGATCTTATAATGAAGGATCTTGATTCACAAAATTAGGACACATTTGGGATTCTGGTTGTTTGTGTGTCTACACAGCATCCCCATACCTACCCAGTTGTTGTTGTTGTAGTAGTGAAAGCAGATATAGTGCTGTATCTCCTAAAAGCTGCTGTAGTTGTGCTAGCTGTTTTATTAGGTATGCACTGTAGGTATCCTGTATGCTGACTAAAGGTTCGTGGTTTATCAAGGCAGCATGCCATGCTAAATGTTTTGTTTCATGAGAGAAAACACACATTCTTTTTCTATTCATTGCATAAAGGTTTTAAAATAAATTACCCACAAGGCAGTCACACAGACGCATACAGGTTAGGTTCTGAACCTGGGCCAGTCCGGCCGTAAAACGGATCATCTACAGAGTGGTAGTTTGTGACGTAGGACAGACTGTGTGTTTATGTGCAGAGAGAGAAAGATAAAGATAAATTTAAATAATTGCAGCCGTGGTCCTTTTTTTGGGGGTTCATTTTTGAAACAGCCCGTCTCATTGGTTGGTTTGAATGTTTATTGATCCTGGATGATCTGACACCAATGCACCGCACAGTCACATACTGTATCGTGGTTATGAGATTTAATCCTTCTTACATACTGTATACACATTCACTCAGCTGTTCCAGCGGTCAGTCGGAAAGTGCCTCTGTTCCAGCGACATGAAGCTGTATATCGCACAGTAAGCTATTGTTTTTCAGCTCAGATAAGGCGTGTCTTATGACCTCAATCACTTGACACTTTGAGAAGGTGTACTTATTGTTCACTTTCAAGCCTATCTCTGGCCAATCCTACAGTTTTGGTCTATGGACTTGAATGTACAGGGCAGACCAGGACAGTGAAAAATGAAAATGTTCCTGGGGGGGTTCCCTTATGGGTTCATTAAAATGAAACACAAGTAGAACCTTTAGGATCTCCTCCAGGAAGCAAGGACATGATTGATTATTAACACAAACCTTGATCACTAGTAGTACTACTCCTACTACTGCTGTACACTTAATGCTACCACCATTACAAATGGCACTACCACTACTAGTTCTGTTAAGTCAAGTCTAATTTTATATTACCCAATATCACAAATCATACATTTGCTTCAACCGGCTTTACAATCAGTGCAGCATGCGACACCCTCAACCTTAGACCCTCAATTCAGATGAGGAAAACACTGCCCTTTTCAATGGGGGGGATGGAAGAAACCTCAGGAAGAGCAACAGAGGAGGACGGGCAGACATGTAGTACTATGACCAACATAGTAAAATAACAGTATGGCTTATCAGGTTTGTAAACATATATGAAGATATATTATGAATATATGGATCTGGGAGGACATTGAGCAATTTCTGTTTGCCGCCAAACAGTTTCGCTAAAGCTGCTACTGCCGTACCAGTTCTCAGTTTGGCCGAAAGATGTGAACAAATCATATCAGGTCGTGCCTTAACATTGCATAACCCATTTAGTTAAAACAATGAATGATGTTCTCATGATGTATGCGCGGATGTTGAGGCATCCTTGGTGTTCGGTAGTCTGGCTGCCGGCTGAGTCATATAAGCAGGAAATGAAATCAGTTCTCGGTTGCAGTAATGATGATCTGCAGGACAGACAATATACAAATCACACACTGAATTGTTGGCTTATAATCCCCTTTACTGTGTAAATAGTTGCTCCAGAAATTCAGCTCATCAAGGCCCTCAGGCATGTTACTACAAATAATATTATGCATATCAATAATTTCATAATAGTGTAATCTTTCACGGAAGGCGTCTTACATCATACTTTACATAACATGGAACAGCTTTATTTACATTGAAGTTCTCATCATGTTCATTATGTTTTAGCAGAGTTGAAACCAACATAAATCTGCTTTCATATACAGAGTTGTTGCCTTTTTGACACGTGTCGTTTTCATAATTTTTTTGCAAAAAGCTCCCTACTTACATGCATTGACATTTATATGGCTGCTACACATTATTGCCAGACTTTTGACATCCTGTTTTTATACCCCCTTTCAAATTAAATTGCTCCCTTCATAATGTTAACATGTGTTCTGATTTTGTAAAACCTTTTAAAATTTAACAAATGGGAATCTTCTGGTCACAAGATTTAGTATAAAACATGGAAACCGATGATTATCAAATGTTTTGCCAGTGGTGAGTGTGAAGAAGGGTAGAGTATATACGGGCCAGCTGTTCAGTGTTTCAAGAGTTGTCATCACGCTTTTATTGAAACACGCACGCACACACTACTTCCCTCTGTGTCATCATACCAAGGTCCATAAAAACACACCCAGCCTTACATTGTGACATGCTGGCCACTTGGGTCCGTCATCTGAGGTATCTTTTTTTTTTTATCTAAGGGGGAACTCCAGAGCTTTCAGAGCCACCAAAGAAACAACCACAGAGAAGGTCTGGAGTGGTGCTTGAATCCCTCAGGATTGTAGGGGGTTGTTAACGAGTTGACTGCTCTTTTCAAGGTGATGAAACTTTACTCATTTCTATTATAGAAATAATAGGTATTTCTATACCACGATATTACTCAAGGGTGAAAAGAAGAAATGATGCAAACAAGAGGCAGGAACGAGGGGGGAAAGGACTTACAGATGGTAGCAGATGGGAGAAGAGAAGGGATATCTCTCCCTGGCACTCCCACTCTTCTTTCCCTCCCTTTCCCCCTCGACGGTGATGAAAGTGTTTTCCAGCACTTCTTCTGTGCTATCTTTTTGTGGTTTGACCTGCGTATCTGTGTTGGGATAGCAGAGAGGTGACTAAAAGACTCGGGGAACAAAGAAGAAAGGAAGAAATTGAGAGACAGAGGCTTGTGTGTGAGGAAACGAAACAAAAGAGGGGAGTGGATGTGTGCATGTATGTGTGTGCTTGAGAGAAAAGCGTCTTCAATGGGAGTCAGGTATCGGCTGCATAACCTCTTCAGTGTCAGGGGGGCCTCATCACCAGCAAGGCACACAAAAGAGCAAGTGACACAATGAAAGAGGGATGGGGTTTCACAGCCGAGGCAGGAAAAAGAAAAACATCATATCTCTCCCCTCCCTTTCTCTTTCTGTCTCGCTCACTTTCTGTCTCTTTCTTGGCGTTTGTAGAAACTACAAAGGGAGAAACACCTGAGCCCCCTGTTTGGGGAGCACTATGTCATAGAAGGAATGTGCCACTTGTGTGTGTGTGCGTGTGTGGGCACAGGTGTTTGTGCGTGTCTGTTTGGGTGTTTGGATACCTCACTTGCTTACCTACCTGAGCGTCTTTGAACGCTCCCCAGCTGTATGGTGGCCCATTCAGTGATCAGTGGCTCGCGTGAAGGGTTTGATCACACAGTCTGAGTGGGTATCTGATGAAACCTATTTCTGTCAGCCAGGGAAAGAGACTCATGTGTTGACTTGCTGATATTTGGTGTGAATGCTGGAAGCATTCACAACATATGTTATTGTACAACTTAAAAAATTTATTTTTATTATTATTATTCTTCCGCCCGCTTTTTTCAAACCCTATCTCCTTCCACATT
>JAVQJL010016189.1:0-27522 GCA_036024295.1 Nannoperca obscura
GCCAATGTTGCTATTACTGTTATACTGTACTACTGTATGTTCTCCTTCCTCCTGCTCTCCCTCTCCTGCCCCCACCGCCCACCTAGAGCCTGGTTCTGCTCGAGGTTTCTACCTGTTAAAAGGGAGTTTTGTCTTGCCATTGTCGCCTAGTGCTGCTCATGGTGGAATTGTTGGGTCTTTGTGTGTGTGGAAGTTGGTCTCGACCTGCTCCATGCGATAGAGCCCTGAGATAACTTTGTTGTGATATGGCGCTATATAAATAAAATTGAATTGAATTGAATTGAAATCAAAAAAGGAACATTTTGGGGGGGAGCTGCTGGACATCAGCCTTTAGTTTTTTAGGCATGCTGGTTTGGAGGTGTTCAGTACATGTTCAGATGAATCTTTCATACATTCATCTTTCATAGTCATTAAACAATCAGTTGTTTTTAGCATTAGTGGCTGAGAGCCCCGCTGTCAACTCAGTAGTGATACTTCCTGGTAAAAGCTTACTGAAAGCCACACAAACAATCACCACAACAATGTCGGAGATGCTGAGCTATTATTAATAGTGCTTTTATGGGCTAGTTCTGCACTGAACTGTTCGCTCTGGTTTATGTGGCTGTAGAGCTATTCAGAGCAAAGCTGATCGTAGTGAGGGGTAGAGGCTACAAACATCATACTTTTTTCTTATATTTTGTTTCACTATTTTTGTAGCTGGTATCACAGAGGTTATATCATTTATCATGTATAAATCACTAATAAGAGGTTAGTCTGAGTTTCAGGCTGAGTTTTGGATTGTTTTTTGTTTAAATAGGGCTAAAATTCAATATCTGAGACAAAAGTGGGTCTGTGTGTGTGTGTGTGTGTTTGCGCGTGCAATGTGTGGGTTATATACCTGTGTACATTATATGCTAGACTGAATAGCATCATTGTCGGCATGAAGACATGGAAGTTTACTTCTTTGCTCTTCTGATACAGTCAGTCACAGTTAAGATTTGAGTCACATTTGTAACTCAGAACAGCATATGTGTGTGTTTTGTGTGTGGCTAACGTGACGATACCCATGCACATTAAGACTGGAATGTCGCTACCTGCTGACAAAAGAGCCAAGAAAACAAAACAATCGTAAGATGTTAGGAGTTTCTTCCTGTCCTGTCACCTTTGTTGACCCCTCACTGCAAAGCAAAAAAACACTCAACCTGAGAGGGATTACTGCGCTGCCCCTTTAAATCCATCGGCAGCACCCATCTGCCTGTATGTCAGCTTCATCACATCGTGATTTTGGGACTCAGTTGTTATCTTTTCTGGTAAGAGACATGTCAAATGAGGGATTACTCACCCAGAGACAAGGAGCAGCTCGAATGCAAATGGGAGGCAACGCTAGCCATACCTCCCTGACTGGTGCCTCTGCATCCAACATGAGTCTGTTTTTCTCTACACTGCCGTCTACTCTGCTGCTCACTGACAGCTTCTGGCTTCTTCCTGCTTCCTGCTGCAAAGCATGATGGGAAGCAGCACCCCACCCCACCTCGTCTCTCCGCGGATTGGAGCCGAGCAGAGGGGGAGGGGAGAGAGGAGAGGAGGGAAGTGGGGAGGAGGGGTTGTTGGCAGTGGATGATGGTTACCTTGGTGACTTAGCTTCCCCTGTGTGTGTGTGTGTGTGTGTGTGTGTGTGTGTGTGTGTGTGTGTGCGTGCGTGAGGATGACATCCTGTCAAAAACCACTGCTCAACTGCATATTTATCTTGCAACAGCGACCCTGTATTACCAACTCGCTGCCACATGGCGGGCCTCAACTTTCCACAGCCACTCTGCTCACTCTGCTGTTTTCCGGTTACCTCCTGCTGCTGGAGAGGTTGACAACATGCAGAACGTTTACATTTTAAATTTTCATGTTTAAGCTTTCCAACAAAAGAGCAAAAAGCTCCACTGACTAATTAAACTATTCAGCTTAGTACAGTAAAGATGTGTTGTCACTAATTTATTGTTTTATTTACTGAACTTTCTGAAAGACTGAACAGCAGTTATAAGACAAAGTCCCCTCTATTAAAAACAAATGAAATAAAAGAATAAGCATAATTCTGACCATAGAGCACAATTCCACCTTCTTCCATCGTACTCAAGGCAGAATTCAAAGACGCACAATTCAGCTCCAGTCACATTTCCCACTGATCTTGATCTGTAAAGAGTTATTTACTGTATATATTGTTATCAGTTCATCTGTGACCTGATCTGTGTAACTATTCTGCACATGCGCAACTGAGGACCAAGGCTGAAAAAAAGGACCATGTTGCTATGGGAGCATTAGGAACCATTGATCATACCTACAGAACAGGTTTAATAACTTTATTTAAAACACTAAAAGTACACAAAAGCCCTTGATACTGCCTTGTTAACATGCTTACAATACACACTGTAATATGACACCTTTCCTTTTTGTTCCATCTGTACTAGTACATTTTGGGTGCTTTTGGACTTTATTTCCAGCGTGTCCGTTGTCCTAGACAACTGAGCGAACTGAGTTGAGAGCTGGTTAATACAACTTTCAGCTCAGCCACGTCTGTTTTTTGTCACTTTTTAAACACAAAGGTTACATCAGATCCTGCCTGTTCAAGTATTAGCCTGTGAGTTTCTCCTCAGAGCTGCAGTAACAACAAATTCTACATTAATACTTCATGTATATTATATAATGTATATTTGGCTGAGCCTGAAACATGTTCGCACTGGCTGCATAAATAAAATACACTTGAAATAACCAGCCTCTCTAAAATAATGTAGATACTGTTCAATGACTTGATGAACACTGATGAACATTATGATTCAGCACGTGAAATGTATTTTCTGCGATATAGCTTAGAAAGTTCTGACAGCTGGTTAAGAAGCTTTTTTTGTAGATGAGAGGTGATGGTTTCAAATACTTTTTGGATCTTTAAACTTGAAATGTTTTCTGTTTGCACAAAAAAATATTTTTCTGGATTCATTTCCAATCAACAAACAAGAAACTTCCATCTTCTCGTGTGAGTTTGGAGATGCTACTACAGTATCTGCTCAGTACCCCATTTATGAAAATACATTTATGAATTTAAATCAAGTACAACATTATTTTAAAAAATGACAAGGGTTCCCAGAGATAGCTGAGACAGGAATTTGTAATTGCATTACATTTTCTTTTCATAGATCTCTATATATATATCATACATATCATTCAGGCCTATCACTGGGTGTAGCAGCAGGTGTGGAGCTATTAAAGAAAACAACCTGTCAACGGCTGTGAAAAAATGCTGAATTCATACGACCTTCTCTGAACACAGAAAGGCAGATAGACACCTTTGAAGCCAAAATTACGTCTTGATAACCCCAAGACACTTAACCAACTCTTCTCTCACAACATTTGTCAAGGGTTACAAGGGTCCGACAGCCCACACTGAGCACAAGTGTTTACTCATTCTACCTATTAACTCGAGTTGAGCGTAAACCACCTGCCTGTCAGAACATAAATGTTTAAAGTAGATTAGCTGTGAAACCGGAGAAGTGATGGACACGACATGCCTGCTGTTTAAACTTGGTTTAAGTGTTTAAACAGTTATGTGTAAAAAGGCGTCAAATCAAATCAGTAAAACTCACAGACTCTTTAAAGCGTGCTTGTTGTATGACCCATGGTGTGCTTTGAACCAAGTTTGAATTTAGTGATGAGCATGCAGATGTTTGACTAATGTCCTGTGTCAGTTCCAGGAAGATGTAATGAAGTTATTTCACAACATCTTTCTTGAGGACGTAGAATAATAACTATAACTTTAGTTAAAAAGTTACCAGCAGCATGAAAAAATGGTACCTTTCGCTGTTTGGCTAAAGGATATTTTACAGTATGTAACCTAACAAATCTTTGTGACAGCTTCTCAGCAGTGAACAGTCAATGACCATGAAGGGTGTAAGAGAAGAAAATGTAAACCTTTAATTCAAACACTAAATGAAAAATGTTCTTTTATTTCCCCTTCTTTCTTTCCATTTCCACAAGTGTGCTGTTGTAGAAGTTGCTCTTTCTCTTCAATCACCTTGATTCACTGATTCATTGACCACCTGTTCCTGGTATATTTAAGTACCCTTGAACCAGAATCTGTAAGTACTGATGAATGTCTGAGGACAGGAACGTTTGCTGTTGATATGTCTGCATAGGTGCACTAAAAATGCAATTTATGCACTACTGCAAGGAAAAATATAGACTTTTTTTTAAAGCTGTTTGCCCATTTATGTTTTTTTTGTGTGGATAACCTTTTAAGTTTTTAACAATAAAATTATTCAGTGAGAAAAACCCAAAGTATAAAATCTGAATGTGTCATACAGTTGTGACGTTGTAAGATGTTTACCAAGCAGACATTTTGACTTGACATAGTAGCAAAAGCAGAGGTATTACTAATGACAGTATCGTATCCCAGTAAGTGAGAGTGAGCCAGCATGCAGAGTACCAGGACCCTGAAACTGAAGCAGCAAACTGAACTCAGCCATCACTCATTTTCTTATTTACACATGTCTACAGTGACATGTGGAGATGTGTGCTTTGAAAAAGACCCACTGGAGACACTTAATATTGTCTCCACAATATGAAGTCACACAAGGAACATACCTGTGGAGGATTCCACAACAGAAGCCAATTTTAGTTGCTTCAGTATTGTAGCTACATCTAGTGGTAGAAAGGAGACATGCAGGAAGGCTGCGTTTCTTTCTTTCTGCTGTCTGATAACTGAACACACACACACACACACACACACACACACACACACATGCACACTGTTAGTGATGTGTGTTAATTACATTATTTTTAATACTTTACTTTTTGACTCAGGATGGTTACACAGTATTTGCAAGATTTTGTGAATTGTCCTTAAGCAAGACACTTCACCAAGCTCAGCGTAGCCAAGATTGGCTCTCACCCACTGTGTCATGTCCTACTGTCAAGCAGCAGTGGGTGTCTTCTGTAGTCTGGCTTCAGAGGGCATGAGTCCATCACAGCTTGCCTCACCACAATGAGGAAAAGAAGACACCACACTAGAAAACTTACATAGCAGTACGTACTGATACGTTCTGATTTAATCATGTGAAAGCAGAAATGATGACAAGGCTGCAGTTATTACTTTTTGTTTTCAGAGCTTAAGAGGATGACATTGCTGTGGTTTTCCGTTAGCTGTACTGTTGTTCACTTCCGCTTTTCAAAACCAGAAACTTGCTAAGCTTGGCCTAGCATACTGCAAAATAAATGGATTTCACAGTTTCATACTGTAAACTATCTATGAAAGCAGTATGCAGCATCGACTACATAGTGCATACTGCGTTCATCTGTAGTGGGTAGAAGGAACAAAACAGCCTTAGTTGCATAAGTGACACAAAGGTCAGATTTATGTTTTATTTAAAATGTTTTCAAACCTTTTCTTTTTTTTTGTTTCGTTTTACCACTGAAAAGCATTCAAGGAGGAAAACTAAATGTATCTGGTTAACTTCCCCACCTCCGATAAAGAGCTTCCCTAAGCTTTTTTATGGGAACCATCCTGAACGTGGCTGGGCTCTGGGTTACTGCTTTGATGTTGAGGCTGACCTCTTACCTCCACATGGAAGGAGAAAAGTAATAAATCCCCTGGAGGGCTTAATTTTTAAAAAATCACAATTTAAATCCTAGAGCAAAATGTTTTTGCAATGGACATCTGTTAGAAAAGCAGATTAGGCTGGATTTACACAGGAACAAAAACTATCATGACTAATTTCTGGTGGCCCATAAAAGGATAAAATATGTTATCTGTGTCTCATGGGGTTAGAAATAATGTTGTGTTCCTGTGTTAACTTCAGACTTAGAGCCAAGATTCTTTTAGAAAACCAGGTCCAGGTCTGGCACTGCTGTGCTATGACCCAAAGCCTCGAGATCTTCATGCTTTAGACACTATGTAAGCCCGGAGAGATTGTGTTGGAGTCAGTGAGTTTTAAGAGGGCTCACAGAATAATGAATTCCTCCTCAGGATTTTCCCTGATTGGTTAATGGCCAGCAGACTCGGGGGTCAGCACCAATCAACTCAGCGAATCATCTCAAAGATTGTTTTCAGGGAATGATTGGGGATAATCATATTTGCTGTTACCAAATAGGCTTCCTGATGAGGAGCTTTGTGTGTAATTGCCGCCTGCCACCGCCAACAGTAATAAAGTCTTGTTAAAATGTGTTTCAGGCCCACATAGAATAATATTAGTCTGTGCTTGATGCTCATGTTGTCTAACTGAAAGCAGGAGCACATCACAGAGCTCAAGTGATGATGTGTAAATCATCAACAGGAGATGTGCAAAGACTAAAATAGTTATCTACCTGCCTAAAATGGCAAAAAAAAAAGTATTTGCTTAAAATAAAATCAGTTGAGGAGATGTGAGTATTTACCATATTTGACAAGTGCTGCGGCAGTTCTCAAAATAGAGATTGGGCCCCTCCAGGTGGCTGCAAAGTGAACTATGGGGTCACGATATGATACATAAGTAGGAAAGAACACAGTGTTTTCTCTGTGCACATTTATTGACTTGCTTTTGTAACTTGTGGGAGTGTAAAGTCACGATTAAACACTATATACTAATCCACCGAAACAGATGTGCAGTTAAAAAAAACTACTTTCAGACAAAGCATGCCCAGTGATTATCCTGCAGACGGACAATGCTCTAAATATTAAAATTGAAATGTTTTTGAACTGTCTGAATGTTTTAAGTCACTTTAAATGCCATAAAAACTGAAAAATGCTGTTGAACTCCACTGTAAAATACAACTGATATCTGAGTCTTAAGTTTTGTTTGATAGAAAATTCTTACCACATTCTTTAGTTGGTTATAGTTTGGTTTTAATTAGCAAAGGAGATGTCTTATACCATCTTCATTGACTGATGAAGGCCACAAGGTGGGGCTGAAAGCTCTACAAAACAACAATGGATCAAGTGACTGTGGCTGTTATCAAAACCGCTTGCTACACACTACAGACACTCATCGGGAGTGAGAGAAATATCACTCGGCTCTGCAGCTCTTTGGATCATTTCAGGCATCATTGTTTTGGATTTCTGACCAGCAACTTTTCTGTTCTGGTTCACTCTCACCGCTCTAATCAGCACTGTTTTCGGCTGCAGCAGGCAGCTGTTTGTATGCTACCTGGTCAGCATCAAACGACAGACAGAGTTAGAGACTGGCTGCTGAATATAGTGGAGAATTTAGTAGCTATAGATCCAGATATTTCCCAAATAAATAAATAAAGAGCAATAAATACACTACTCTGACTCTAAATTAACATGCAACTGATGTCGGGATCTGCTAAAAGAGCTTGGAGAAATGTGCATGGTCCAAAAGACATGCCACAAATATCTGTCTTTTGGGGTCAGTTACTTTTACATGTTAGGAACTAAAATCTCTAAAAATAAATAAAAATGGCCCAGATAATGAACCACTTTGCACCAAATCATTGTCAAATTCTGTTTATTCATCATCTCACACACAATAAAGATGCAATACAGGGCACAGTGGACTGTTAAGAGATGTCTCATTGTAACAAGGCATTTGTTGTGCTCGTCGCCTTTGATGCTGGTATAGCAGCAGGTTATGCATTGAAAGTAAAAAGGAGAGATGATGAGATAACTATGGTTTTCTGAGGCAGAGATAAAATGAAATGCAGAAATCAGTGATGACAGAAAGTAGGCGGCTGAGTTGGTTTCACACCTCCATGTGTCGATCTCTTAAATGTGTTGTGATAGACAGACTGAGAGAGACGGACATCAAACATCGAAGGAAAGTTAAAAGCTGTCATAGAGGCATTTTTAAATCTTCTTTGGGATCAGATGACTCTGTTGCAACCAAGCTAGCTCAACATTCTGGCAATATGCTACCTGCCCAACGCAAAACAGCGGAGAGCCAAAAGAGTGGCTGGTAAAGAAAAAAGAGACCAAATCAAAGCAGAAAGAACAGTGAATATTGCACTTTTCTTCATCAGGTGGCCAGAAACAGAATCTTTCTTCCCTCTACTGGTCAGAAATCACTTAACACCGCTTCAAAACACAGTCCAATTGTCAACTAATGCAAAGACACAAACAATTCTCTTATTCTTTATTTGAGTAACACCAGACCTTAATATTCAACTTGGCCTGAATGTGCTTATCTAATGAGGAAAACATTCAAATGCTCTGTGGAGAGAACAACAGATAGTACTTGTACTGAAGAACATGTGTGTCAATGCAAAACTAAATGTCCTAAAATGCAGATTATGTGCTGGCGGCACAAAAATAGATGCAAAATAGTAATAGAAGAACTTGAGGACCCCACTTCAAATAACTTAATTTAAAAGTTGTTTTATATTTTAATTTGTAATTTGCTTGTTATAAGTAGTGATTTTTATTTCTGACTTCTGACGATGCTTTTATAAATGAAGTCTGAATATTTATTATTGTCAACAAACCCTGTGATAAGACCAAAACCACAGATGAACTGATCATACTAACAAATACTGTCTGTGTGTCCAAAGCCTAAAACCAAAGTCAATCCCACACACACTGTTCTGCTGCTGTAAATACTCACTGGAGCCGCAAATCTGTCAATAGATCTCAATGAATTTACATTTCACTCCTGTTTTTGTAACATTTGATAAAAACTACAGTCATCACCTCTTTCCAGGCATTACTGAGCCTTTTTTGAAAATGAAACTACTGTATACACCACTGACTCAGAAAGTATCAAGAGGTAGACGGATTCTTGGTTTGTTACCAATAAGAAAACTATAGAATATCACCAGCCTTATCCTTGAAAGGTTTTTTAGATATTTATAAGTTGAAATAGGAAAAAATCTACAAATATCTGATGAGTTCTCTTCCATGCACCAATCAGAGTTTAGCAATATTTAATTCCAAAAACAAACCACACCTACATAGTCCCGATGAAGCAGATTAGTGGAGTTTGAGTGTTAGATTCTTTGTATACATGCAATATTATAGTGTGTTTCCTTACCAAAAGTTTAACTTTGATGGTTTCTTATTTAATCATAAATATTGAATGTCATCAAGAAATACTTGAACATGAAACCAATTTTACATGGGCTCCTAGGCCAAACTCTGGTGTGAAATGAATGTGTCACAGAGGATCACAGGTATCTGCAGGATCATTCCCTGCACAGGTTGTCTCTTCAGCCTTGGCGTGGTGGTTTCCAGCAGCTTCCATCCTGCTGCAGGTTAAGTTTCCGTAGTGAGGGACCAACAAGAGAAAGAAACATTTGATCTGCAGCTACCGAGCTTTATCACACACGGAAAACAGGCCACATGTAGCTGTCAGTCAGTGAAAATACAAACTAGGCTTTCATATGACGATGATGCTGCTATGTCTAAATAAAATGTTATTACTATGTGTAAAACTATACCTATAAAACTATACCTTCATATAATTCTCTCCTGGTGGGAATATAATACAATCATATGCATAGTAAACATTATTTGCATTTAAAGAAATTGGGCTAGACCAGACAAATTCCTGAAACTTTGACTCTTTGTTGCTTTATGTACTTTCAGTGCTTTGAAACCATGTGTTATTCATTTACATAAAAGTAAAGAGTAAATTCCAACGAATGTCACTGTGGCTTCTAGCTGGATGGTGATGATGATGTCCATAAAGAGTGATTCTAAATTGAAGTTTCCACCTTGTCGCAGTGATGTAACATGTCGAGCTGATAAGCACGTCCCTGTTGGTCGTGGACAGAGATGCAACAGATTTGAAACTTTCAACCCACGGAGGTAAGTGCAACAATATTTTATGTGCCATGAAAGTTTGTGTTTCATCACAATGGTGAACGATCCTCAACCTTTGGTGTCTCAAAACTGAATGTGAAATAACAAATGTCCACTTTTGAGTCCATCCAGCTTTTTAAGAGTGCCGCTGATGCTGGTAAAAGGCAAGAATACAGATAGCTGTACAATGAACTGAACTTTAATCTAATAACACCTGCAGTCACTCAGCTCTGCTATAACAAGTTTCTCCTTCACAACGTGGCGCCAAAGGATGCCAGTTTTACGCTATGATGGCATGTCATCATAAGACACGAGGCCTCTTGCTTCTCCCATCATGCCAGTCTTGTAGTCTGCTGTAGTTTATTGAACCTTGTGGAGATGTACCGCTGACTACATGTTTACATCCTGTGATCCAGGTGTTTCCACTGAAAAGAACAGTTCTTTGGGTTTTAGAATGAGAAAGAGACATGAAAACATAATGTTTCATTCCATGGCCACATGTACTCTACAACCAATACTGGAACTCTGCACCAGTATGCTTTATTTTATCTCGTTTAGAGTCCCCATGAGTCAGATTTGACTTTCTGTGCTTGTCTAAAGCCCAGCAATAGTGCCTCTAATGTTTAGATTTCCCTGAACAGCATCAACATACGTGTAAAAAATAAAAAAAAGAGTCAAACAATGATGATGCTGGATCAAAGAGTGAATATCCAGGTGAGAAGGCAGGTCAGGTCAGCTCACAGTAGACTGTTGAGATCACAGAGACCAAGAAGTCTTCATCTCTAAACCAACTCAAAGGTCCCCCACACCAGCTGGTGACGTCCCAGCTTTGTCAAGTCTTCCTCATAGAGGTCCGAGAGAGTCCTGGGACTCCTGCTCGTTGGCCAGTATCGTCCGTCCGTTGTCGCTGTAGCTCCGGTTTGGCAGGAAGGACAACCTGAAAAAGAGACTTCTTTAGTTAACTTTAATAAAAAACTAAAGATTTTCATGAAATCCAACCCTGTGTTTTAAATGTTTTTTACCATTGTTATTCAGAAGTAGCCATTCAGTGTATTCACACTCTTTAATTTCCTCTCTATGTTGTAGTTTTAAATATTAGTGAATATGTTAGTGAGTCTGCCATTCTCACCAGGATTTGGACTGTCTACATACCTACGCACAGGAAACAATGCAACACATACTCCAGCCTTACTGCTTGTAATTTGATCTCATTGATATCAGAATCAGCAGATAACAGCATATCCGAGAGTAATGGAACGAGAAGAAGCAGCCACAGTGAGCTGTTAGATGAAGCTGTTCTCTCCAAGATAATCATGAAATCGGGTTTATTTTATTGCGATTATTTTTGACTGACGTCTTTGTTGAAACACCATGAGTTTGTGTGGCTGCGCAGCAAACAGATACACCAGTTTTTCTTCTGTTGTATTTGTAAAAATAGCTGGTCAACGAGTATTTGATGTAGTATTAAACCACACTTGCTGTTACCATGGTAACCACAAGTGTCACCAAATTAACCAGGACTGAAATCTTAAGGATTACAACTTTAAACAGTTCATAAGTGTGACAAACAGAAAAAACGGAAATGTCAACCTGTCCTTTCTGCAGAATGGTTTTATCCCACAGTTTAACAGAGAACTGGGTGTCACACACATGTGTAGGCTACCCTGTAGGTTTTCCTGCTGACTTTAAACTGTAATGTTTCTATCGCCACAAGGACTCGCACAGATAACATAATCAAAAGTCTGCCTCAAGCAATCAAATAAGAAACTATGTGATTGTAAAAAATGTTAAGGAGGAAAGGTTAAGGTCAAGGCAGACACAGTTGTATCAGAAACAAGCAGAGAAGAGTTCCTGTGGCAGAGTCAGTGGGATTAGGAGAGGGAAGAGGCATGGGAAATGATTAAAGAGTGACTGGGAACCACCATCGACATTCTTCTCAAAGCAGGCAGCAAAGCCCTCTGCGAAGAGGGAGAGAGAGGAGGGAGGCAGGGAGGAAAGGGCGACAGCTTCTGAAGCATACAAGCGACTAATAATAGTTCGAGTGGCAATGGGACATTTTAGCATTTGTTTTTGCAGTGATAGTTTATTACAAGTACAACGTTTAAATATATAAATACACAACATAGCAAAAGGAATATATCTAGTGCTTTATTGTGTATTGTATGTTTTCACTGGTCTGTTTACAACCAAGTAGACTGGGCTCAACAAAACATACACAACATGTATTTGTTCATAATCCGAGTGTGTGTTTGTCCAAGATGTTCTGGTAGTTTTACAGCTGTGACAGTTTTAGTGTTTCTAATAAGTGCAAACACACAGGTGCAAGATATTGTGATGATAAAAACTCAGTTATTCCATATATCTTTGTCCTGTAGAAACATAAGTTAGACATATGAGGCTAATATCCTGGCCTTTTACTACAGAGAAGATGTTGGCTGTTTGTACACATTACACAAAAACAAGCTACAAAAGTATGATGCCAGTAAGTTTAGCACACACAATATAATATAAATAAATAGTCATGAACAAAATGTTTGCGCAAATCTACCATTGACCATAATTCATTCTGTACTTTTCTGCCCTCTGCAGGTGAAATCAAAGCTTCGCCTCTTTCTTTTTGGAGCTATTTTAAGTGTCAGTTTGAACCAACCTTATTGTAAGTGTTTTCCAATGCAATAAACGATTACCAAAGACAGAGATGTTCACATTAAAATTATGAATTCCTCTTCCAAGCATTTTTTTTTTTTTTTTTTTTTTTAAACCATTAAGTGCACCTTTATGGGTTTAGAACATTTTCCTGTTTCTCAGGCTAAATAAAACATCTAAAAACCCAATGGACTGTTTTTCTTAGCTCATGAACAGAGATTCATGGTTTTCACTTGGCAGCAACAAACTATTTCATCCATTTGGTTACACTCATTATTTATCTGAATAAAAGTGGAATCCGTATGGAGCCGAAGAGTGCTACACTTCTTTGCTACTCCAACATGTTTTTCAGAGTTAACCAGTTTAGCGTTTCACTGAGAGAACAGAGAGTAATGTGTCTGTCCATATATCTGGTGAAACTGTTTATTAACTCACATTTACATTTAATCCCAATACACGTGGAAACCCTAAGTGCCAATAATTCCTTTACAGTGGAGCAATTAAGTAATCTGTCGTTGTGTGTGAAGACTGATAGGACGTCATGAGCAAGGGACTACAAGAACACACACACACACACACACACACAAGCAAACACACACCTGAACGGAAGTCCGGGTGCAATCCTTCTGGTAAATCCCTGTGATTAGCTAGTTGTTATCAGACCATTCACTACAATGACCACACACACACACACACACACACACACACACACACACACACACCATGTGGAGGAGGCATGTTCAGGGCGAAGAGGCAACGAGGAAATATAAACAGAAATGTTCTGTAACTTTTGCTCCCCTGTCTTGTGTGTTTTCTGTACAGCAAGTCTGTTTACTGTCCAAACACAGCTCTGTCTGTCTGTGTGTCTGTCAGTCACACAGACACGGAGGAGATTCCCAGCAGCCACCGGGTGAGGGACAGGTATTAGAAAACCACCCTGAAATACTGAGGAGGAAATTTCTATGTGTTTCAAATGTGTTCTGGAGGAAAAATAATTGCAGCAACATTTTGTTCCGATGCAGGAAGTGTGATCCAACACCAAGAGAAAAGTCCAATCAGTAGTTGGCGTTAACTTAAGCTGACTGAACTGCAATCACAGTCTGATTTTTTTCTTGACTTTTATTACGTGCTTTGAGTTGCCAGGAGTGAATCTTGTAGGGAGAATGAATAAAACATGCGTAATATGTGTTCAATACAAATGTTATTCTTGTGTTGAAAAACAAGGCAGTGTACTTTTCCTACAAAGCTACCGTGCAGTGTGGCCACTTTAAAGAGTGCATTTTGTTGATTGTGACAAGGTGTGTAAGTTTGTGTGTTTAGATTTGACTCAGTAATGACTCTGCGAAGAAGCTACGTTGTGTGTGGTTGTAGAGATGAGTTTTGCATCTGTTATACCAGAATAATGTATTTATATTTGTCCAAGCTTCTAGTATCCATAGTATCCTGGCTTTGTACTGCATAACGTCTGCATAAGTATTCTTCAGCTTGAGTAACTAATAGTCTGAACCTCAACAACATCCCTCTGCCAGCAGCAGCTGCCCCTACTTCCTTGAGAAAGATTAGAAGTTTATTGAGTTTATTTTAATTGAATTGTCATGCAGAAATCCTTTAATAGATCCTCCTGCTAAATTATTTTTCATCTATTGCTCTTCACGAGGCGAAACAAAATCCTGTTTATCCCAGAGATCTGACCCTGGACGGCAGTATGTGAAAACTACATGCAACGTCTTTACAGGGAATGAAGATCAAAACCATATTAACTCAGTTATAAACAAATTAATTCCTACATTTAGCATTATTAAATAAATACTGTCCTCAACATCTGGGGGCGTTTTGAGATTCAGTTTCATCCTTTAGCTTCAGATTGATTCCCATTTAAATTCACATGTACAGTTTGACCAAAACACTAATATGCCGCCGATAGAGTGTTTATATGTCTTATAGCCGCAAATTAATTCACACTCAGTTGAGTTACAGGTCACGTTTCTGTACTTACATATATGGTATTGTTCATCAGCATGTTATCCTTAAATCTTATCCGAAAAGCCAAAGCAGATGTTTTGACTGCACGTAGCAGATGATGTATGACACTTAAACACACACACAGATATTAAATATATTAGCACAGGACACATCTTCCATCAGATGTTCATGTCAATTCTGATCAAAATAAAAAGTTGGAGGGAGCAGTGAAACTTCCTGCGTGGTCAGGAGAGATACGAGAAACAACTTGTGGTATTTGACAACGTTCTCTCATGGGAATCTTCAAATATGTTTGTTTCTATTCTGTTCCTATAAGCAGCAACTGAACCTGAACTGAACTCCAGAGGCGACAACAGCAGAGTTCACTAAAACTTTAAACTCTCTGAGATTTACATGACATGAAACCCCCATTTGTTTTAGGTTTTAGATTTCAGATTCCCGGTGGTGGTGGTGGTGGGATGACATGCAGCAAAGGGCCCGGGCTGGAATCGAACCCAAAGCTTGAATTGCACATGCTCTACCAGGGGAACACAGGGGAGCCCCATGTTTCACATTAAAAGCTGGCAAAACACAGTGTGGTTCTTATTATGAAGCAGCCACAATAAGCGCAGTGTATCCGTCACCTGGTTAGCATAAAAATGTGTTTACAAAACAATTATTTAACAGTGGATCATTTTTAAATACAGCAGGGAGTAATGGAAGGAGACAAGAAGGCCTGTCTGTACACCTCCAGCTCCTCAGCAAAATAACCAACTTCACTGTCTGCTGTTGTGTGGAAAATGACAATAATGACAATTATTACTGACTGACTTCCTTATAAACACATGGAATTGTTTGGCTGCACTGCGAACAGATACACCAGATGCTCTCCTGTTCGGCTTTTGACAGAGTTGCTCAAAAGAGTCTTTGCTGTAGTATTAAACCTCACTTGTTGTTACCACGGTAACCACCAAATCGAACAGGACTGAAATCTTAAAGTCTGCTACCTTAAAAACAGCAAAAGGAGAGATATTAATATATGATTATAATTCAATAAGACATCACAAAGGCATCATTTTTTTAGTCCTGTCTTGAATCAAAGAAATGAAATTACTTTGAAGTAACAACTTCTTTTATCTAACAATTTGGGAATATTATATTCCTGAGCTGATATTCATTTGATTCCCCTGGATTAACACAAACCTCCATCTGACGTTAGATCCAAAACAGAGAAGCCATCGAAATGAACTGAACTCTCACCATCCAGCAACTTTTAAATACTTTGAAGGCGTTAATTCGAGATCATTTCTTCAATCCACAATCTCAGGATCTTTCAGTGGAACCCTGAGTGCCTGAGCTCCTGAGAAGCAGCTCTCAGAGACAAAAAAGGTAAGTTAAAAACAGCCCAGGTCCTGAATTCAACTTACAACTTCAGAACTGCATCTGGCACCTATATGCTGCCAGATTTGCTTTTATCCGTTACTTAGTTTGATCTGTAGCTGAATTCCAGTCTGACAAATTGAAACAGTAGATCAAAACACACATCAAAAAGCTACATGCTCAGGAAAAGATTGTGAGAAAGGAGAAAAGTTAGACTGCTTCATCTGATTTTAGGTCTTTTAGTGGAAAGGGGATTTTATCTGAGAGCAGGCAGATGAGGTTTTAGAAACTATATTTATAGTTTTATTTACTGTTTACGCCGACATTTGTGTCTGTTGGCCATTTCCTTTGCTTCAGGCTGTTGAGTGTTTTCTGATGGGAAACTGTTGTTTTTCCCTGTAAATTTAAAATCCCTGTAAAATCCTTCACTTTCAGTTTGACAGAAATATTTATAAACCTTTAAAGATACTTTTCTCTCCAAGAACCAAGTTTCTTTTGTAATTGCATGTATCAGTACCTGTCCTTGTTTAAGAGTCACGCGTGGTTCAGGTATGTTTAAATATAGGCGCTGAAATGATCAGGCCAAGAAATTATACTTGCAATCCTATTTCATATTCCTGCTCGGCACATCTCTCAAATTGCAAAAACTCCCAGTTTCCCTCTGTTACAAAACCACATCGCTGTCCAGCACAACAGACACGCAGTCACTTGTGTGAAAACATCATCTGATCCGTAACATGACCTCAGAGGAGAGGTTTGTGTTCCTTTAATTTTGCGTTAATATCTTTCAGGGACATTAAATAATCAAATTTCGCTCTTATCTCCTCGCTTTGGGAGCAGAAGTACTGAGGAGGGAGTGCCGATGGGGAGGGAAGATAAGGCGTGTTTTCCCACAGGAACACTCAGGAGCAGGGCGGCAGGATGTAGCGGCTGCGTTGGCCTGAACGCGATAAGTGAGCTTTAAATCCCTCGACCAGTTGGGCAGATGTTACTGGAGGTTTTGCTCTTACTAAACAAACTACTGATTTCCACCTGTGAGACCAAACCACACTGCAGATTTGTGGTTTTTCATTAATTATAAACTGTGCATACTTAACGTGAACATGAACCATTAGGGAATACAGCTATACATGTGTCCTCACACGCACACATAAATAGAACAAGTACAGGTTGAAGCATTGCTTGGACGGCTAATTGGCTGCATGGATTAGTTCTGATTCCCTGGAATCTGGGCCAGTGTGGATTCAGTGTTTTCCAGTACAACAAATATCTCGGACAGATCAACTGGGAGTCGAAGGACGCGACTTGGGACCCAAAATCCAAGTATGCTGAGATCTAGTTTTTATAATTTAGGAGCACTTTAACTGTGGTGACAAGCGATCCTAAAAACGAGCTAAACACAGAAACAGGAAGCAGAAGTGCGCCCACTCTGCTTTGATATAAGAGCTCTTACCGTGGTAAAGACGTTTTATGAGGTATCACACTACCGTATATGACAGCAGTTTGATTTGTTTTTGTTTCGACATGTCACGTTGCAGATGTAACACAGGACACTCAGCCATATTAATAATACATTACTAGCTTTTAGAGAGCCATGTTTTTTACTTCTAAATACGTTCTACACACTGCTATAAACAACGTCAGTTCCTCCCCCTCCATAAAATTAGTTTTTCTCCAAAAGCCCCAAGTCATTCCAAATTGAAGACTCTCGTCTCTCTTCCTGAAACCAAATGAAAACATCGAAAAGGATGGAAAGTGATAGAAGTTGATTGGGGTCCTGAGTCCAAATTCATTCCTCCTCTAACATCAAAACATTTTCTGAGAAACCCGACGCTCAACTGGAGCGTGAGTCTCTGCCTCTCAGAAGATTAAAAACACTGACCACACAGTGACAAAGGTACACACGTGTGAAGTCACTGCAAACTGCACTCAGTTGGGCCAAAAGATTGATTACAGTTGTAGCACAAATGTGCCTTTAAAAACAAACTTTGACACTGACCGACTGAACCACGTTGCATACTATAGCATCAAGCCACACTGGTGTCCTGCTTTCTGATGACTTTCTGATTTCAGTGTTTTTGTGTTAGAAATATATGTATGAGTTTCCATAACTAATGTTTCAGCTATGCCATACGATGTTGAAAGACTGATATTTCTAAATCAAAAGAAAAACTTTCATCAAATAAGGACAAAAATGAGGCAATATTATTAGAAACGCTTCAAATTATATTATAGGGGTTGCAGTTCACTGGAACTAGATCAACTTATTTATTTAATGTGTTTCTGCATGTGTTACATATCAACACTGATTTACTTATAACGGATGTGATATTAATTTTGTCCATATCACTGAGCTGCAGGGCTGTCTCAGTGCAGACTCCCATCACATACATAGCAAGCACTCGCTTTAAGAAAACAAAGAAAATCCCTTCTTCTCTCCAAACAGAGCTCGTTTTATTAAAGGAGACTGAAAATGATTTCATCTGACTGAGTTTTGGGCCTGATCTCTGGCCCCCCCCATCCCATTGAAGTTAAACCAACCCACTTCCTGCTCAGAGATGGACGACCTGATAGAGAGGCGCTGCTTCTATTTTAGACTATATATGTCTGTGTTTGCATATGTGGGGGTGTTTGAGAGTCTGTGTGCATCAAAATGTAATTCTGTAATAATGTGCGCTTTATAAACACTTTCACATTCTTATTTCACATGTTGATGTAAATGTTTAAATTTGGTCAGTAATTGGGACTTTTAGCCAATTTGAATGAACTCCTTAAGTGGTAACCTTACTCCATCAACTACAAATTGTGGATATATAATCACTTGAACCACAGTTAAACAGATTTTTACAGAAAATAAACTTGAAAACCAGATTGGCAGAGAGCTCTAATTTGCGTGATTGGACTATCTCAGTAAACATCATGTGGGCCTTATTTGTTTGTCAGGACTACTGGTGCATTCAAGGATGCTCAGATTTTTTACAAAAGTTTCAAAGGTGGCAACTGTATTTCCTCTTCTGCTCCATTCATTTGCTGTGGTGAGCTGAATGTGATGCATGAAGTGCCTGTTGTTACTCATCACTTCCTGTATATGCTTCATAATGAATGAATTTAAATGTGAAGACAGTGGCAGAAAAACAGTATGATCTTTTTAAGGTTTAAATGAAAGTCTAGTCGTGTGTATGTGTGTGTAGCCATTGTGTCTTCATGAATCTTCTACCTTTCCCATTGATGCAGAAATCCAATCACTATATCAATCTATACCCGAGAGTGAAGGCTGTTTTTATTTAATAAAAGTCAATTAAAATAAAATAAAGTGATCGACAGGCCGCAGTTATCTGGCTGCACCAGAAGTGTTGGACCGAGCTCTAAGCACCATAGAGCCAGTGGCCAATCACTCCTGTGCACCTCAGATAGAGAGCACACAACTATCTTTCTATCAATCAAACACACACAATCACACTCACACGCACACTCGCAGCTTCGTCAGTCACTATAACTTAAGTATGAAAAACACAACTATTCAGATTCAATCTTTTGGCAAAAGCTGAAACAGTTAGACGCTGTCTGCAGCCAAAATCCATCTGGAAAGCAGCAGAAGAAGAACATCAGCACTGATGTGTTATGGCAGATCTGACGCCTCGCTTCAAACTGACCGTCATCTTCCATTGTTTTGCGTGGATGCATCCACGCTCTCTACAGATGGACTTGCCTGCCAATAATTTCTGATGGCATCCAAATGGATTCAAGATTCTGCAGGTCAGTGTTTCTGAAAAATTCTCAAAGAGTTTGTCACAGTCATTTTCCTACAAATACAGATTGAAAAAGGCAGTCAGTTAACCTCCATTTGTATCACTTCTGATACCAAAGACAAGCTTATAATGTTCCTAAATTATTATTTTTTGTTTTTGTTTTTAACTCATTTAGTATTTTTTTGTAGTATTTCTTCATCTCATGGTTTCTTGGAGCATATACTTCTTAAAAAAGGTATGAATTCTGCTGCCAGATCTTGTACACATTTTTCAAAATGAAATGCCAATGGAGAGCAATGTCACTAAGGGACAAAACAATCTTTGTCCTGTCAACATTTCTTTTCCAGATGGACTGTACTTATCCTGTGCAATTCTTTCACCTTACAAATAATTTTCAATTTTGTCCCCAATTACTGAAACTTTTGCACAGGTGGACAAAAATCACCAGGGAAAAGAAGGCATTTGGCAGATGTTGTACCCTCTCCTACATGCATAGAACATGATGGAATAACAAACAAATAAATAAAAAGCATTTACAGTTGCTGTAAATCTGACTTTGACGCAGAGACATTAAAAGCTCCAAATCTGCAAAATCTAAATTTAGACAGCAGCCACAGAGTCTGTGGACACTCATGTCAACAGTCATAACTGAATAATAATACACCACCATTTATTAGGAGGAAAAAAGACAAGCAAATAGCTCTTTACATTTCAGATGTTTTCATTTTTGCTTTAAACGCATGACGCATGTATCTTTTTACAATGAAATGCCATCAGATGTAATTCTGTCCTGTCTATTAAGTACATACGAGTGAAATCTGTCTGTGACCCATTTTGATGACTAACCCATGAGTTAGGAAAAACTGCTCATCATTTTGTTCTACTGGCTTGCTGTTGCTAAGGAAACAAATAGTAGGCAAAACAATTTTTACAAAAACTCTTTAAATGTCTGGTTCATTGGAGGACTTACAGCACACGGAAAATCACAGGAAAAGGCAGGAGAGAACCTGGAGGAAGAAGGTAAATAAGAACTGCTCTTTCTTTCCCCGGAGGCTTCATGTGTGACCACAGAGTTGTGCAGCTCAGAAACCAACAGCAGAGGGCTGAAGCTAAACTTAGTGTGAATATGTGTGTGAAATATGAGTGAAAAGCTGGCTGTTGCTCAAATACAACATGAACTTTTCCTGAATAAATAAAAAGAAACCAGAATGTTCGCTACACCGTGAGTGTGTGCTGATATTGAGGCTGTGTAATGAAGGACGTATGATACATGCTAATGAGATTTGTGAGGAGAGGTGGTGACCCTGTTTGGTCTCGGCTGTTGTCTAACTAAACCACGTCTTTCATGCTTTTATTGCCTCTGTGGCCACTGTGAACCTGATGGTTATATTTAAAACAGTCATAAGCAGTGGCTTCTATCAAAAACAATACAAAAGATTAACTATAAGACATTTTATCTAAAACACCATGCAGTGTATTTCATGCAATATCAATAATAATACTGTGTAATATATAATATGTGTTATGTTATACTTTATAATATGTGTGTGTGCCAAATAAAATATGGCCACAGTTTGGGCACGGCTAGGCAAATAAAACCACATAATTAAATTAAGTAATTCATTTGGGTTTAAGTTAATTAGCACTAATAAGCAGCAGATTATTAGTTTCTAAGGTGCTGGTGACAAATGGTCATATTCCATCCACCACCTGGACCTTACTTTTCACTGACTTGTGTGATTATTAAAGTGTAACTCCACCCTCAGATCCGTGTAGAACCCTCTCTCCCAGTTAATAAAAAAACGAGTGAGAGAACAACAACTGTAGCGGCCTCGTGGAGAGGTAGAGTTTGGGTCAGGAGACGTAGGGCAGACTGTCCAGGGCTGATTTAACACTGCAGAGGGCGTTTGAGCCATTTCCTTTTTATACATTTGGTAAGAAATGTCAATACACCAGCACTGATGTGTTTCATCCCAGTACAGTCATCATTTAGCTTACAGCTAAATAAACACGTTTAACTGTGCAGTACTTATTTAAACTAGTTTTTGCATTGATGTTTTTGCCCAAAAGCTAAATGTTAATACAGATTCATTGAATATAAATCATGGACAAAAATCAGCAATTGAGATCCCGGTACAGGACTAAGAGTTTACAGCCATACTAGTGGCTCTGAGCGGCACTTTGAGCTAAATGCTAACAGCAGTATGCTAATACATTCTTAAAATTACAATGTTAAAATGCTGAAGTGGGTATACTATTTACCATGTTCCTCATGTCAGTTTAGCAGTTAGCATGCTCACATTTGCTAATTAGCACTAAACACAAAGTACTGCTATGGATGATGGGAATGTTATTAGTTAGTTAATGTTATAAGTATTTAGTCACAAACCAAAGTATTGGACTTATTGGAATTTTGACCTGATGATGGCGCTAAATAAAAAGTAAACGGTTCCCCAAAGTTATTACAATTCATCCTGAGGAGGGGGTGAATGAATGTCTGAACCACATGGCAATCCATCTAATAGTTGTTGAGAACTTTGACAAAAAAACCTTATGCTGGCGCTAGAAATGTCAGGTGATCACCAATGCATCCCCTGGGGACCATGAATGTGTGTACAAAATGTCACAGCGAGCCATCTAATAGTTGAGCTATTTCAGCCTGGATCTAAGTTGTGGACTAACTCACAGATCGACATTGCCATTCCTAGAGGCATACCGCTAGCGTGGTAAACAAAAGTACCTGCAGGAACCTGGGATTAGCATATATTATCATGTGTACGCTTGTGTGTCTTTGTGTGGCTGTGTTCACGTACTGAAATAAGAACAACCTTCCTTTGACCTCATTAATGCTACCATGCAACTGTCCCTAAGTACTAAAGTCTGACCATCAAATACCACTATTACGGTAATATAAGTGGATTAACATTTTCAGCTACAGTGGTTTCTGCCAATTGTTTTTCATGCTAAACTGGTAGTGTAGCGTTCCCTGCCATTAATGTAACTGTCCATTTTACAACCCATAAAGCACACACACACAGTTTATAGTTCATCAAGCAACGAGGGGCAGTAAAGTCATATTTAATGTTTGACATGTAGGGAGAGGCTACTAAAGCTGAGAACACAGCATTCAAACAGTTTCATAGAAAACAAAATGAACTGAATTATTTCTTCATTGCTCCTTTGGGGGAAATTTACGTTTTAAGTAAAAACACATGATCAGAATAATGAAAACAAATGAACAAACAAATCCAAAGAATGCCTGAACCTCATCCCCAAATTTAATATCAATGTGCATGCTGACTGCCAGTGTTTATGTCAGATTTAAACTGAGCCGTAATATCATCTGTATCAGACATGAGTCCATTATTCTTCTCTCTTTTGAGCAGACGGAGAAATGTAAAATATGTGATTCACCTGAAGCTAAAACAAAGACAGCAGGCAAAGCTTGAGAAACACTTCTGGTATTCTGACACAAGTCCTTACTGTTTTGTTCTGTATATAGGCACACACACATACACACACATTCGAGTTTTAATCACTTCAGAAGACATTACATTTACTTACATTCATTTCCTGGAGACTTATCTAACCGTAACCATGAGCACTACTTACTTAACCCTAACCGTAAACTGTCTAAGCCTAAAATGCAATGATTTACCTTATGGGGACTTGTCCCCAAAAGGAAGACACGTCCCCATAATGTGACTGTGTAAACAGATTTATGTCCCCACATAACCTCAACAATAATATATGTACACACACAGACATATTCACATCAACACTCATTGAACATAAAGGTTCACAACAGTAGCAACAAAAATAACAGGAATGAACATGTGATTCACACCAACCACAGGAAATAACCCCAAAAAACAAGAGACTGAGGGTAGGAGAAGATTGATGCTAACATGTCATTAGCAACAGGTGCTCATGCTAGAGAAGTTAAGCAGAAATAAAATGAATCATAAGATTTGTTTCAACATAATTTGTTGTTCAAATGTTTAACCTGGCAAAATGACAGCTCATCAAAACTTTCTCCAGTAAACAAACTACTCGTGAGTCATGTGATTTTTGCTTACACGTCCAAGTCTACTAAAAAGACGTACAGTAGACCAGCGTTTGTAAAGGTAACACTGAAGACCGAGTCTGGCAGCCTGGCAAGAGATCTGATGTAAAGTTCAATCACAATGTTTCAACCAGCTGAAATTAATTTAGGATTTATTTTCCTGCTGCTGTTTTTAGCAGTATCTCTCTGTCAGACCGTCAGTCAGCTGAGGGGAAGTCTTGTTTTGGCTGAGGATCACTTATTTTGGATAATTCTGTGAAATCGATTATAAGTAATCTGCTCATGACCGTTTGCTTCCTTATCACAGCCGATGTGTTTCTTATTTTGCATATTTTTTAATTGCATGAAACAGACTTCTTGGCATTCTGCCTGTTAGAGATTCAGTTTTTTGGTGTTGTTGTTGTTTTACTGACATTTGGTAGTTACATTTACCAGGACATTCATAACGTAATTATAACTTTGAGCGGAATAATATTAGTTTAAAACTAATTCAACTCTCGTTTAAAGGCTGACTAAATGTGCAGCTCAGTGTCAAGTCAGTGAACTTACATGCAGAAGGTCTTCTGTGCCCAAAACCAATTTTAAAGAAAAAAAAAAACAAATAAACAAACAAACAAACAAAACAAGTCTTTTGTCTCTCACAGACAAAAATACTTTTCGAAGAGCTGACTTGCCCAGGTGGGTCAATTCTACGGTCCAATTTGTCACCAAGGAAACTATGTTTCTCTTACAAAGGAGAGCAGAGCCAGAGGCTGATGAAGACACTTAGGAGGTTGAGTTTCATTTACAATCACAGATGAGTTCAGAATGTCCAAACCGAGTCTAAAACTGAGGAGGAAGAGATGAGACAGCAGCTGATGTCCTCAACCCAAAGTTTAACAGGAAGCAATCAGGACAACAATCATATGGGTTTCTGTATTTTTATTATGTTGCTTATTTTTTATTAGTTTTTCATGTTTTTCTGTCCTCCTTTCTTTATCGTCTCGTTCTAGTAAACACAAATCAACATTAGAAAAGGCTGGGATGCCCTGGTGAGCAGTGGCCCATGGAAACCTTAGTTGCACATGATCTCTCTCTTTCTTTTCCCGTGTTTTCTTCAACTCTTTACTCTTAATATGAGGCAAAAATGCCCAAAAAATCTTTCAATCAGAAAGACAATCATAAAAATCTAACAAAAAGATGGCAAGTTGCAAAGAGAGAGAAATGGAGAGAGAAGAAAGGTCACTTTAGAAACAAGACAAACATTTCACACCAATGGTCAACAAAAAAAAGTAAAGAAATGAAAGATAAAAATCTTTTGGGCAAGAAAAAAAAACTGTGAGATGGAGAGAGGGGCAGCTGGAGGATTTTAGAATTCAATCAAACAATAATAAATCACGCAAGTCTTCTAATAAATCACAGACTGGAGTGTTTACATGTCTCCAGCCAGTCTGTCTTAACTCAGTGTCTGTGGTCGACGAAACACGCTCCTTTTCACCAGCGACCTGCTTCTCATTCATACACTTACACACCTTCACACCTGCAGAAAGTGTTACAGCCTGTACAACCACATTCTGAGCAGCAGAGGCGACGATAATAATTAAGGTTAATGTTATTTTTTTATAATGTTGACATGGCATTGTGGGATGAGCAAGGCCACGTTCTCCTGAAGACGTGAAGAGCGACAGGTGATCATCAATAATCACACCACATTTTCACATCACATTCTCTTTAATGATGAAACCATGCGTCCTCACCCAAGATGGACAGATCTATTCTGTGACGTCTTCTAAACACCACACCTGCAGTTCATAACACAGGCTTTTGTAGTATTTTTTCTTTTTGTCCCAATCTGAGACTTTGATGACATCACTGGGGTTGTATTCTCACACTTGAACAAAGTCCCTCCAGAGTCTCAGAAGACATTATACATCACTTTTGACAAAGTAGTAGAAAATGGTTCATGTGTGTATAAAAATCAATGGGATGCCCCTATTAATATACCCCAACAGGCATTCACATTGTGTCCATTACCTCTCTGGTTTCATTATTTCAACAGCTATTTTATGTTGCATTTTTTCATCCATAGCTCATTCATTTTTTTCCAATGCTGACTCCTTCTACATAGACCTGATGGCGCTAAATGTTTTATCTTATCTTAAAAAACACAGAAACATTCAGGAAAAATAGCATTGATTGAGCATGGCGGCAGGGCCTTGAGCCAAAGAGTCACCCACATGACCCTCATTCCAGAGAGATTTCAAATTCTGCTGTTTTCAAATCTGTGAACAGCTGTGTTTTGCTTTGGCATTGCCAGATAGTTGAGTCACACTGATTGCACACGGCTGATAACAGTGGCCGCTGCTCAGCTGTTATTTATGGGATTCAACAGGACTTGTGATCTCCGTGCAGAGCTGAAGGTGAATTCTGGACGAAACACACTGAACCTGATTAACTGTTACAGGAAGAGTTGGACAGTCTGAGTTGTAGCTTGTTATTTTTCTCACCAGACACTTGACACTTATGGGAAACATGTTTTCATAAGCGCACTTGACTTCGCCAAAATGTTGTACTTTACACGCTCTTTTATTTTACAGACATATGTCTTTAATGAACACTGAAATTTACCTTTTTACCTGTATAAGTTTGCCTGTAAATGCTGGGCAGCTAATTTGTCACCTGGGGTCCGATTTGTGCACATTGAGATCGCAGCAACCTCTTAAATTCCACTTTTCAGTCTTGATTGACTCACTCTCATACTTTAATTTTTTAGTTCAAGCTCACACGTTCAGCCCACACTGTTTTAGGTACTGATGTCAGCTGCTCTGAAGGAGGTAAGATGACAGAGCTGAGAGAATCACAGAGAAACTACAGAGGAGAGAGAAAAAAAGCTTTTAACCCCCTACATAAGTCACTGTGCTGCTGCATTTCTTTTGTATAATACTAAGGTTTTTGTCTGGTCACTGTCTCAATATTAGCTTTAAGGACATGTGCATTAGTTATAGCCTTTATATAGCACCTTCCGAATAAAAACAACATTTTCTTGGCTGGGCTTCCTGGAGTCCAAGAAGTTACATTTTGTGCAACCAGCACCAGACTGTTGTAAAAGAACTCCACAAACCTCTGTGCTTATGCGAAT
Source organism: Nannoperca obscura (assembly GCA_036024295.1). Lineage (NCBI taxonomy): Eukaryota > Metazoa > Chordata > Actinopteri > Centrarchiformes > Percichthyidae > Nannoperca > Nannoperca obscura. Next base: position 26,670 of record JAVQJL010016189.1, read on the forward strand.
ATCAAAATTATCGTTATGATTAATGATTCCACAGTTTTTATGCAAATCAACGGGCGTGTTGTAGACAGACACACTGAAAACTATTTACACAGTTCCATGAAAAATCATAGTCATTTAAAAGTTCTTTGTCCGCTAATTACTCCGTCAGGATTGTCCGCTCCTGCCATTTGTGCCAGTGATCACTACCAGGAAAAGTTTATTTTAGGCTGTATAATGTATGATAGAGGATCACATCTTTTCTCTGATCCCACCCTGCATTCCAAGTGTGCAACAGGTGCACCAGTAGAGCTTGGTCAAGAAATTACCAAAAGTGCATTTGGCACACCCCCGGTGTAGTTGACTGCAATCTACGCCACGCTGCCAGGTTAACATAAGTAACCCTTTGTGGTGTGAAAACTAATAAACTCTAAAGAAAAGAAAGGTGATCCATCAGCGCAGAAGTTCTCACCTGCTATTTGCTTTCCCCCCTCTTTCCACAACTTTTGCGATCTTTCAAAACTGTGTTGCTGTCAACTTTGTTTAAATGTGGCGACAGTGAACAAAGACTAAAATACTGTCAAACCAAAAAAACTGTAAACTGTAAAAACGTTGTACGGCATCTTCTGACTCGAGCAACACATGTCCTCAAGGGATGGTGATACTGTATTTACTCAACAGCTTTAACCTGTTTCTGATGGTCCATAGATGCCTTTTCTACTTTCTCTAGCAGTGGGCACAACACAAGGTCTTTGTTATGACTCTAATCACAAACAAGTGTCTACTATGCACTGCTGGGGCTGTGAGTGTCTACAGTATGTGCCTGTGTGTGTGTGTGTGTGTGTGTGTGTGTGTGTGTGTGTGTGTGTGTGTGTGT